>SKCR01052726.1:0-50021 GCA_019454045.1 Zanthoxylum bungeanum
ATGGATGCAATATATAAGGAATAGACTTATAATTTTCTTATATATACATATATTATTTTATTCTTGAAAATAAAATACTACTGTAGCGTTTGGTATATAGAGTTTAGTGAACTTATAATCTAGTTTATAGTCTGTAATATTTGTTAACTAACTTATACTCTCAATTATTATTCTCTACCAAACGGTACCTACATGTATATAAATAACAACATTAATATTCTGACTAATTTTTTGAAATACTTCAACAAATGGAAAAATTAAACCCAAATCTTAAAGGAAATAATAGAATATACCCAAAAAGAAAATATGGAAAAAAAAAAAATTATTTTGGGTGGGTTGGCCTTTGAGCTAGAGTAAATGGGAAGAGGCCATACAGATTATTGTGATTTGCTTTGTAGCTAGACGCATCAAACATCACAGTGTTTCATTGCTGTTGACGGCTGTTTTTCGTTACATGGGTAATCCAGGAAAATCACTCATCGAACAAATCTCCCACAAGTAATGAATTTGTTTGGTTGTTGGGAATCAAATGCAAATTTAGCAGGCAAATTGAAAGCACACAGACACAATAAAGGATTTAACGTGGTTCGAGGGAATGGATCCAACCTACGTCCACAGACACATGGAAAAAGAAACTTTTATTACTAGGTCGGGTCTGACCGACCTCTTTTCTTTCTCTAGCTCGGGATTCTTTTCTCTCTATCACAAGTTACAAGTGCTTTTTGAATGAAAAATCATCAACCCTTTACAGTGAACTCTCAACCCCTTTATATACTAAGTCTAATTGCACTGTTACGCCAACTCTGTGACGCCGGCCACGTTGCTAAACAATTATTGCCTAGGCTCTCTTCCCCAATTTTCATACGGATAATAGCCCAGTCGTCTGACACCACTAGGACCTGCCACATGAATCTCATTAAATTACCCACTATTGATAACTATTAAAAGTTATTCCAATGTGCCAACCAATATTCCAACCATTCCCACGCGATAGCATGTGTCAGTCAATAAACTTGCAGCCCTGCTCCGTCTCATCAGCCGCTGACCTATTTCTAGCCCATCAAAACTTGGTAAACCTGAACTTATGTTTAGGGCATACGTCATCTGGACTTGAACTTAATATCAATACCCCGACCTACCTCATCGGGTCAGCAAATTGAGATGATCGACTGTAAGCGGAAATGATCGACCTGTCCCACAAGGTCGAGTCGGTGCTGAAACCTTCACTCCCCTCATTTTCCTTTAACATCTTTCTACCTCGGGTCAGACATCACAACCAAACTAATTCTGGTCTTCGTTTCGGGGCGGATTCCTATACCTCTTGGGCCTGGGCCCCTTATCCAGGAAGTGGACATCTCCTCTATACCTTCTTCGCACTTCTGCTTTTCTCGGAATAGAAAATCACCATCAACATCTGTCCCATAGTTCTCAGTATCAACGAGTCTGCGAGTTGGTGCTGGGAACTATGGTGGTACGACGATATGGATTACTCTCAGTCCTCGGGTCTGAATCTTGCTATCAATCAAACTGCATACTCCTTGGGTCGGGATCTTACACATGGTCAAGAGATTTTGCCTTGGTGACGGTTTCTTAATTGAATGCTTTTCTCGGGTTCTTAAACCATTCTTCGGGAATCATGTTGCCATCATTACCATCTTTAAACGCCGATCACATCATTCTATGGCCTACCCACCTCGCCTCCCTAAGACTCCATGCGTCGCGCTTCGGTGGTTTGTGCGCCAAAACCAAATATAATTGGATAGTTGGATGTAGACTGAACAATCGTTCCAATCTCGTCCCTCTACTTGAAATCCAACCGATGGCATGCCCTATCACTCGTGGCACTGATCCGAGCCACTTGGCTCAATATGACGGACAAAAGAAAACTGGGCTGCCTATTTAAAGACCAATTGCACGCCATTTTCTTCTTTTAGCAAATTCACCGTCTCTAAAAAAAACCCTAGAGCGTCTTTCGTGCTCTGCAACTCTAGTCATCCGCCGTCTTCATCAACCTCTCAGCATATTCTTCACTCACACCAACAAGTAAATTCTTCTCCAATGACATTTTCTTTACTCTATGTTTCTGTCACTTTATGTTTCTTTGAATGTTTTCATTTTTGTTATAGTTTTCTGGGATTTTTTGCAATAATGGCGGCTTGAGGGTAGGCTTATTCATGTGGGTGTATGTGTGTTGTCTGGGTATATGTGGGGGTATGTTCTTTCTGGGTCTTTCGCGCATAAGGAGCATGCGTTTCTGGTTTTGTGGAGGCAATTCACCTGTTTGTCATTGAAAACTTACCATTCTGCCATTGTTATGGCATTTAAAGCTTTTTTAGGTTGGCTACTTTGTAGGGAAGAAGATGATAACACTAAGTCTCTGGCTGACTCGGGTCTCATCCCTAGCACTCATTTTCCTAAGTCTATACAGGCTTATAAGCTTTGACTGACCCAATACTTATTTTTTTTTACCTTGTTTCTTTTCTATTTAACTTCTTTCTTCCCCTTTTCATGCTTTAAATGTCTCTTTTTGTCCGCATGAACATATGGTCACATGGACCCCGCTCAAGTAATCAGAGAGCTGGCCTAAGCCCCTCGGGGGAGATCTAGAAGGATCCGGCCTTGAATTACCACTCTGGTGCCTCCTGAGGCCAAGCGAAAGATTGTATCCTCATCTATCTCATCCGCCAATCTTTCAAGTGTTCCTCCGGTCACCCAAATACTGACCTCATCAACTCCACCGCCAAGTGCTTTTCAACCGACCCCAACTTTTGACGTGCCTCAAGCAACCCAACCCATGCCAACTCCACCTGACCATCAAAAAGGCGTTCTCATTAGGTGAGGAGTGAAGATATTGAGTAGCCTACAAAGAGAGGCCTCACAAGAGAAAGACGTTGGCTGCAATGGCATAGGTCCGACCATCTCCCCAGAAGTTGACGAATGTGTACCGCCGCTCGGGGCTGAAGACCTTTCTGAGAGCGTAAGGGGCAAAATGAGCCACCTCATCCCGTCCATCAACTACATGACCGAAGTGGTCGGCTTGAAGAAAGCGATGGATTATAAAACTTTCTTCCGAGGACATCATCAGCAAGTCCTGCAAGTACTATGCGCTGGTAACTAAACTGTTCCCTTATAACTTGTTTATTTATGCTGCTAGTCTAATCCCTTTCTCTGTATGCAGATGGCCTACATCATGGCCAAAAACAAGGACTTGATAATCAGCACTCTCTCTGAGGGGGTCAGACACAAAGGCTTCAAAGTCTCATGACTGAGCGGAAGTAAGAACTGTCCAAGCAACTGGAAGCGGCCAACACCAAGGTCCTAGAACTTAAATCAGAAAATTGCGGCTTCAATAAATCTGAGGCCGATGCCAAATCTGAGGTAGCTGCCTTCCGAAGGACCTCAGGGGTTACTATGAAGGAGATTCATGATGCAAGGGCCGAGGCGACCAAGCAAAGTGGTGAGAAAAAATCTTTGAAGTGGCAGCTCAGCTCCTTCAAGATAAACCTTGGTGAGAAAACATAGCAGCTCGAGAAAGCTTTCGAAGAACTGAGGAAGCTAGAGGCCGAGCAGCTTGGTCATCTTGAGGTCGTCCAATGAGAAGCCAAGATACAAGGGTTAGAGGATTGCGTCGGGATATACGAGGCATTTCAGCCCAACATTGATTTGGATACGGTCCTCAAAGTCCAGAATGTTTGCAAGATGTAAGTTTCTTTGGAGGAGGCCTTCAATGTCTTCTATGAAGACCCGAAAGAATTACAAGATACTGACCTGATTTCAATGCTGTTTCCAACAAGAGGGGATCTCGGCCCTTCAACATCCACTACACTGCTTGAAGAAGTCCTCGACCTTTCTCCCATGCTACGTATATTAAAGAAACCCTCGGCCCCTCATCTACTGCCGCTGAATTTGATATCCAGGTCTCTTCGGCCGGGCCTGATGCTCCTACTGCCAAGCCTGATGCCCATACTGTCGAGCCGGATACCCCTACCGCTGCTGAATAACTCTCTTTTTCTTTTCTTTGTTGTATTTTTTCTGCGGTTGACCCCGATGGAGCCCTTTGTAACAAACACATATAAATTTGTAAATAAATCTTTCTTTACACTTCTTTTCCTTATTTTGCTTAGTGCCCATCTGAAAAAACCTTGATGTCTGACCTCTTTCTTCAACACTTAGCCAATTTCATCATGGTTAAAACATTCACTCGCCTAAGGTATCATGCCGCTAACAAAGCCTGATGCCCGAGCCCCACGTGAGCTCATTCCATGAGCACTTAGCAAATTTGACAGTTCTTTAGGATTGGTGGATTTCTCCCGACCTTATCATCTTTCTCTCTGGCGACTACATCTGGCCCCGATCTACTATGATGGCTCGGCCATATGGGGAGTGTCCCTCTGTATGGTACTCAATACTTGGCCATGGGGAAAAAGTCTAACCCTATGCCAATAAATATAGCGAGGCCTCGGTGGGACGTAACCCGACCCCGAGCCATAATAAATACTTTCCCCAAAGGAATGTTCCCTCCTTGTGCCATTTAATGCTCGGCCATGGGGGAGAAATTCCGACCCCATGCCAACAAACATAACAAGGTCTCGGTGGGACATGACCTGACCTAGAGCCATAATAAACACTTAGCCACAAGGGAATGTTCTCTCCTTGTGCCATTGAATGCTCAACCATGGGGGAGAAACTCCAACCCCATGTTAAGAAACATAACAAGGCCTCGGTGGGACCCGAGCCACAATAAACACTTGGCCACAGGGGAATGTTCCCTCTTTGTGCCATTGAATGCTTGGCCATAAAGGAGAAACTCTGACCATTTGCCAACAAACATAATAAGAGCTTAGTGGGACATAATCTGATCCCGAGCCACAATAAACATTTGTCCACAAGGGAACGTTCCCTCCTTGTTCCATTGAATGCTCAGTAATGGGGGAGAAACTTCAATCTCATGCCAATAAACGTAACAGGGCCTCGGTGGGACATGACCCGACCCTGAACCACAATAAACACTTGGGGATTTACTTTCCTTCTTACAACTCTTTGTGGATCATTTCAAGATAGGCTCTATTGGAAATATCTCATTCTTATCTCAGCAATCCAGGGCTCATTGAGCCGGGTACCGTCTAGCTGCTCCATATGATAGGTACCTGGTGTGATGACATTACTATTGGAGCTGCCTCAGCCTCATGACCTCATGATCAATATACTCATTAAGGTAGTTGTTTCTCGCCAGGTCATCCATCTGCTCCTGCATGTCAATGCAATTTTTCGTGCTATGTCCCTTACTTTTTATCCCCTAAGCAATGAATTTGTTTGGTTTGTTGGGAACCGAAGGTAAATTTAGCAGGCAAATTGAAAGCACATAGACATAAAAAAGGATTTAACGTGGTTCGACGAAATAGATCCAACCTACATCCACAGACACAAGGGAAAATGAAACTTTTATTACTAGGTTGGATCTGACCGACCTCTTTTCTTTCTCTAGCTCATGATTCTTTTCTCTCTATCACAAGTTACAAGTGCTTTTTGAATGAAAAATCATGAACTCTTTACAATGAACTCTCAAGCCCTTTTATATACTAAGTCTAATTACACTGTTACGCCAACTCCGTGATGTCAACCACATTGCTAAACCATTATTGCTTAGGCTCTCTTCCTAAATACCCAATGGATAATAGCCCAACTGCCTAATACCCGTACGACATGCCACCTGAATCTCATTAAATTACCTATTATTAGTAACTGTTAAAAGTTATTCCCATGTGCCAACCGATATTCCAACTATTCCCATGTGATAGAGTGTGTTCGTCAATAAACTTGCAGCGCTGTTCCGTCCCATCAGCCGCTTGCCTACTTCTAGCCCATCAGACCTTGGTAAACCCGAACTTTCGTTTAGGATTTACGTCATCAGGACTTGAACTTAATGCCATTGCCTCGACCTACCTCATCGGGGTTAATAAGATGGGATGATCGACTATAAGTTGAAATGAATGACTTGTCCCACAAGGTCAGGTCGGTGCTTAAACCTTCACTCATCTCATTTTCCCTTAACATCTTTCTACCTCTGGTTGGGCCTCACAAGCAAACTAATTCTGGTCTTCATGTCGAGCCAGATGCCTATATCTCTAGGCCCCTTGTCCAGGAAGTGGAAATCTCTTTTATACTATTCTTCACACTTCTGCTTTTCTCGAAACAGGAAATCACCATCAATAATATATATTGAAAAAAATTTAGCATATAGTAACTAATTTAATTTTTATGATATAAAAGTTTTCTTTAGAAAGAAAGATTTCCATAAGTACTCCATTATCAATTATCATTATATTTCAAATATCATTTTTTAATAAAAAAAAAATCAATTAAATATGATGCTCTTTTAGTCTTGGTGAAGACACACCTAATATATATAGTAGATGAATAAAGAATTCATGTAATATTAGTTTACGAGTATTATTCTCACATCATTTAAATATGATTTTATCAGCTTACAGCCATTCTTCTCATCCCCTTTGATTTCTAGTTAATAATGATCCATTAAACAAAAATTAACTTTTATAGAAGCTATAGAGATATTTAGATTCTGGTATTATTTGTAATAAAATAATAATATAATATAATAAATAAGAAAAAACTTAAGAGTTTGATTAAATCCACTAAGGATCCAACCACACATGCATTACGAGTTAAAGAAATCATTTACAATACATAATGAAATGAAAACATAATTCATAACACAAGTGTACCTTTTTCTTACAGATAAATTCTCAAATTCCACCTAGAAAAATAAAATTTTATTTTGTTTCTTGTTTTTTTCTTTTGATAATGATCATGCGAGAGATCATATATTTTGAAACATGTTCAAATATTATATATATATATATATATATATATATATATATATATACTTAGTTTGTGGAAGTTGCCATATTTTGTTATTAATTTCCCTATGCAATTTCCAACATGGGCGATTACTTGCCAATGTGCTGGGCCAGGTTGACCCATCATGGTTGACCTAACCTGATCCATCCAACATCTCCCACTCACGCATGATGGGATCATCAGTTTTTATTTATCTCTACAATGATAGCTCATACTTAATAATTATTTTGTGCAACCAACATACGTCGAGAGCTCAATTGCTATACATCTATTGGGAATATATAGCTACTCGAATAATAGATAGATACCATTATAGATTAAGTATCTAATATCATCTATCTTTGTCACATTACATTTCTCTCATTCCGTTTTTTAATGTAATATTTATTTTGTATTCATAATCATTTTGATCACGTAGAGCAACATAACTGGTCGACCAGTGAATACAAGCTCATGTGATATTATTCATATAATGATCTTTCTCTTTTCTCGAATCTCTCAACCTTAATTCATTTTAATTTTCCAGCGATATTCTATTGGATCGAATCTCTCATAATCTTTCAGTAACACTCTAAGATAACGATCATCAAATTTAAGTTTTAAGAAGCAGACTAGAGTCTAAAAGGAACATGGTGATATTGAAATAATCTCTTGGGTCTCACAAAATATCAATATTGAAATCTTTACTTGTATTACCCTTATTAGTCGCAATTGTACACATGGTATCAAAACATGTGCTACAGTATTCTCTCATTTCTCGTATAGCGTATGTCTTATAAAAATATAGTACATATGGTAGTTCATACATTCACAATGTCTAACGCACATCTGACATTAAGACAAGTAAGGTGAAATGGACTTATTCACCTCATGTCATATCACAGAGAAAGTTACCTTGTAAATATGATAACATTTCTTAATTTCTAATCTTAATCTTTTCTAAATTATCACTTAGACAATAAGCTTATCAATTTTTCTCATCTCCCATTATCACAAAGTAATGGAGGCGATTGCCTGTGTAAGAAGGCCAATCATTTATTTGTCTGATATACTTCTCATACCAATAAATAATATAATATTTTAAATATGCATTAATATAGCAACATGTAACATTGAACTCAAATATCAATTGAGTATTAACATTGCTAAACACTACCTGGAAAAAATAATACATCATGAAATGTAAGTACATTAATATTTTTGCAATCTCTGAGATTTTACATGTCTATTTAAGGCATCTCTCGGAATAAATTTTGTCAATGGATCTGCTATCATCTCTTGCGTAGAAATGTACCTCATGTTTACCTATTTCCATGCAATTATGTCTTTTACAAATTTATATTTAGTATCTATGTGTTTGGTTTTACAATGGAATATAGGTTTTTGTATAATCTATTGCTGCTTCACTATCATAGTTGACTAATACTGGATTAGAAACATCATTTGTAACCCAAATGATCTAAGAACCTTTTCAACCATAAAGCTTCTTGCCCTGTAGATGAAAATGCCATAAATTCAGCCTCCATTGTGGATAAGACTATACAAGATTATTTCTTACTGTCCACGATATGGCACAATTATTCATTAAGAAGAAAAATCTGGAGGTAGATTTTCTTTCATCTAAATTTTTTCGGCAATCAGCATCGATATAACCTCGCAATCGCAAATTGTTCATTTGATAGTACAATGAGTAATCGGCTTTCCCGTTAGATACCTTAATATTCTTTTAATTTCTTTATAATGTACTGGTATTGGATTAGATTAGTATATATTTACCATTCTAATAGTGAAAAAGATATCAGGTCTAATATAAATTATTACATACATTAAACTTCCAACTATACTTGCGTAAGGAACTCAATTCATTTGTTCCTTTTGTTGTGGAGTCACTAGACATCATTTATGACTTAAAGCTTCAATTTTTCATGATAGGAGTATCAATGGGTAATGAATGGAAAATATATCACTATTTATCGCCCATTTGACCTAATATTTTGTATAGTTTCTCGAGTTTATAAATATTTTGATATGTTTTGTGTTATTTTGCAGATAAATAAAGTTTTGGTGATCAATGGAATCAACTTGGGGCTGAAACGACAAAAAATAGATAAAAAAGGAAAAATTATCATTTACGTGTCACGACGTGCAGTCCTTCTGCGTTGCGACGCACCTGCGTTACTATGCTGCTGACACTCATCATCGCCACGTTAGCGTCACATCAACACATGCATCATCATGACATCATCATGACGTCAACATAATAATTCACTATGCCGACACGTGTCATTGTTTACGTCAGCATGACGTCAGCGTCGCAACGTGCAAGACTTCACACGTAGTGACGCCGAGCCAATAATTTCTGCCAACAGCCACGTGTCAATATCTCAGAAAAATACGTACATGTGTCAACAATCAACGGCGCGTCACGATGCTCAAAGCATTACGTGTCGTGATGCCCAGACCAAAATTTGCCTATAAATTCAAGTTGATTTCATTTAGAATTTTCATACTTTCCTAAAGGTTCGAATAAGGATCTAAGGACTGTATCTTGTTTGTTTAAGTTTTTGTAATTTAAATTATGTATTTTTATTTCTAGTAGCAATAGTAGTTTATTTACTTTATATATTTTTTTTTATATGTTTAGTAGTTAATTTTCTAGTGGGAAATGGTGAAGCTTTTATTATTATAATTTATATTAATCTACCTAATTATAATATATAAATTATCTTAAAACCCGACTTAATTGGATACCGCCTTTATGGTCGGTTCGACTTAACTAAATTGATTTTAATCTGACTAAACTGGATACTGCCTTTATGGTCGGTTGGAATTAATTCAAAATCTGACTTAATCAGGATACCGCCTATATGGTTGTTGGTAATATAATGCAAATTTTTATATTATAATAATGGATATTTCTAAATTAGAAATAGTAAAGGTGAATCCTCTAACCCCCAGTATTTTATTTTTAATCTAGGGAAGTGATGAAACACAATATTCATAAGCTTAATAATTGATTTAATTATATTATAGGTAATGTTTTGGTTGTTTATTGAATCTTAAGCTTAATGCTTATTGTTGTCTGATCATCAATAAGATTGTTGTGGTAAACTTAAAATGAACTTGGAAAAGGGATTTTAGATTTCAGCCTTAGATTCAATAGCTCACGATCTCACCTTGGGGTAGATGTCCCCTAGGTTAATTTCCTTACATGATAGACATATATCTGTTGGGTGGGGGTAGCCATAATTGGAGCTTGAACTTAATGAATTCAGGTAACTTGGTTAACATAGACATATGATTAATTGGGTTATTTTGGGTGTTTGCATCTGACCATCGGAAGTGACTTTTGCATATCTTCGTGTTCCGGTTAACAGACTGATTTATTACACATATATAAAAGAATCAATTCATCATTAGAATAATATTGTGTGAAATCACAACCCTAGATATTTATTTTCTTTATTATTAATTTCCTTTGTTTCATTTTATTTTTATTTATTAATTTATTTAGCAAATCCACATTCAACCAACCAATCAAGCAATCATTCCATTCTCCCTTTAATTAGATACCTATAAACATTTAGCATCAATAATTAATAACAATAATAGAAATTAAGTCCTCGTGGGATCGATATTTTTATACTACTTGAGCGATACGTGCGCTTGCATTACGTGTGTGTTTACCACCGATCAAGTTTTTGGCACCGTTGCCTGGGACTAATTTTTCTTGCGTTATTAATTTTGAAGCTATCTATTTTACTTGTATCTAATTTTCTTTATTTTTATTTGTAATTTTTATTTCTCCCATTATTTTCAGGTGGTTGAAATGGATCCTTATTGGGCGATAAATGAATTACGAGCTTTACGAGGTGAAGTTACACCCCAAATCAGGGAGCAACAGTCCAGTTTTTTGAGGCCTGTTGTCCAGCCCAACAACTATCCATGGATGTTAGAGAGAAATAACACAACATTTGCTCAATGAATTCAGAGATGTGAGATATGTAATGGTAACCACCACAACAATCATTGCACGTACAACTACAATTCAGGGTGGCAGAACTATCAGAGACTTTCACATAATGAACCAGCATATTTCACTTAAGCACATTTTCCATCTTATCCACCATCAACCTACGATCTTCAAGGACCAGAAACATCATTGGGAAGACAGTTGATGAACAGGCTTGAGAAACGGGAAACTAAACAAGATGCAATGTTTATGAGTCAAATAAAAACCTTACAGAGGCTGGTAAATGAATTGAGATAAATAATCAACAACCAGAACTACATACCTCACGTAGAAAATTCAAATAACACCGATGAAGCCTTCGTATACCAAGAGTTTCATGATGACACCTTAACAGGTGAGGAGGCTGAGGTAGAGGTATCAGTTCAGAAGCCCGAACATGCCGAATCTCAATTTGATCTTCATTATTCAACGGACTCTGAGGAGGAACAAGTATCAGAGCTGTCTGTACAAACTACACCAACAAGTGAGGATGAAACCCTGCATCCTCAAAATGAAGATCTTGGAGCATGCATTGCACTGATGTTTGAAGAAGAGCTACCAGAGTCGATCATACCAACCATAGAGGATAAAAACCTACAATTAGACATATCTTTACATCCTCTGGTTGACACTTATGGAGCATGCATTTCACAGATGACAGATGAAGAGCTGAACAATGAAATTCAAAAGTTCATATGTGAAGAAAATGTGGAGCAAGATGAGAACAGAAGGAAAAGCAAATGTCTGACCATATTGAAGATCTCATGCATTCAGGAGAAATATCATTGTTTTAGGGAGTACAAATCAAAGACACTACCCAAAAGCTTGACAGAATGGCACTCTTATTCAAAGTCAAGCACCATACGAGACCTCTTGATTTTATTTCTTTTCTTTCAGAAACCACTGGAGCGACAAAGTTTAAAAAGGTGGTACAAGCACTAAATGAGACAAAATTCTTTTTGCCACTATACCGTTGGAAGAGACCTTCCAAAAGAAATGCTCATGGGATTGTCTTTAATCGGACGTCCAAAACCACGTTGAAACCTCCTTGACGGATCGAATTCAGTCACGTCTAGCTGAAGACGATAAATTTAGCGCTAGCAGGGAGGCAACCCATGTAAAATTTTTATTTTTATTTTCATTTAAATTTTTAATTTTTGTATTTTATGTACACATGTTGTAAAGTTTTTAATTTTGCAGGAAAAAAATATTGACGGAGCACTTAAGGCAAAGCAAACCAGTGAAAACGGGGTTATCACAGAATAAAATTTGACAAAATCTTGAAGTTAAAATTCAATTCATCAGAGATTGCAGAGTAAGGAATCGACTCTTGAGACGCATCTTAATGGATATGTTTTAAAAATTCGCATTTTACCCAAAAAAAAACCCGCGTCGTGACACTTAAAACCCCGCGTGTCGCGACACACTGACCTAACCCGTGAAGACCAAATTTTTAGGCTATCGAGTCGCGACGCAGAAACACTGAGCGTCGCAACGCGAACGTGATTCCAGGACTTAAACCAGTAGCCGCTGCATATCATCTTCAAATATATTTTCATTTTCTCCTTCGATTTTCTTCATCTTTTCTTCACCCAAGACTCGATTTCTCCTTCAAATCACTTAACCAAACTCATTAAACTCCAAATCTTCCATTCTCCCCTTGATTTTCTCTCATTTTTTGCATTTTCTCTCTCAACCAAAAACTCAAATCTACCACCAAATCACTCAGGCATCCTCCATTTGTGCGTGAACACTCGAATTTGGGACTCAAGCTCACGATTTGGGTACTTTTTTCATTAATCTTTGTTTTTTTTTTTTTGTGATATCCGAAAAAAAAAGTGCATTTTTTATTGTTGTTGTGGGTGTTTGTGGAAATTGCTAAGTGATAAAATCGTAGAATTTGGAGGAAAAGTTTTGGCGGTTGTGAATTAATTTGAGAAGTGTTAGTGTTAGGTTGAAATTTGAGAAATCTTGAAAATTTGGGGGAAATTTTGCCAAAATTTTAAAAATTGAAAATGGCTCATAAGAGAACGAGAACCTCAGCGGCAGTCGGATCGAGTTTTGATGTAACAAAGTTTGTATCGGCAGTTGCTGAGCGACGATATGAAAAGGAGATGGGATAAAAAGTCCCGATTATGGAGAGGGGTTTTGAGATTAACCCCGGAAAGTTCCCCCAGATATCAGGCACTGGCATAAGCTTTGTCAACAGCCTCACCCAACCTGTGCACCAGTTGTCCGTGAGTTTTACGCCAATGCTTACGAGCATCACGCGTACCAGGTGTTAGTACGAGGTCAACATGTGACGTTTGATAGGACCATTATCAATAAGTATTATGGGTTTCCAGATATGGTGGAAGATGGATATACTGTAGCTTGGGAGCATTTAGATATGACTCATCTCACAGAGACACTTTGCATCCCCAATGCTGCATAGGATATGAGTAGCAGTGGGGAATATTTAAAGATGATTTCTAGATATCTTAAGCCTGATGCCAGGGTTTGGTTTCATTTCCTTACCCGAACATTGCTGCCAGACACCCATATTACAAATGTTACTAAAGAACGGATGATCATGTTATACTGTCTGCTGGAGGGCCATACCATTGATGTCGGTGGGCTGATATCGACTAACATAGCTTGGGCAGCGCATTCTACACAAATTGGCCTGCTGTATTACAGCTTAATTACAAATCTATTCACACGGGCCAGAGTGCCCATGGACCTTAGGGAAGAGATGATGCAGCCCACCACTGTATTGACTGCTCGAATCATCCAACAACTCCAAGCAGAGAGGCATGCTCATGTCAGGTCATCCTCATCTGCACCTATACCACCACAACAACCTCAACCAACGCGAAGACTATCGTGATCTCACTCCATATCATAACGAGTAGATCGGCTGGAATCTCGGGTTGACTACATCACTCAACTGCTTCAGCAAATGGCATATCATCAGGGATTGAGCGATGATCAGATTCCAGCCTAGCCAGGCGACAACAACGAGGAGGACGAGGAAGCTGAGGATTGAACAATCACGGTAACATTGTTTCTTTATCTTTATTTTATTTTGTAACGCATTGGGGACAATGTTAGGTTTAGGTTTGGGGTGAGGTTGTTTATGTTTATTTATTTCTCCGTCATTTTGTTTCGTTCCTGCATGTTTTTATTCCCTACATGTCTCGTGCCTTGTATGTTTAATGTGTTTTATTTTGTATGCATGCTTTATTAAAAAAAACATATACCTCACTTTACGCATATTGTAGTAGACAGAACAATTTTAGATAGCCAGGTTGGTTTGACCCATTAACTATTGAGAATTTAGATAAACTCACCTAGTTAATAACTTAGAATCGAAGCTGTTTGTAGAGCTATTCACACATACATTCAGAGTCTGATTTAGATACTTTGTTCAAAGGAAAGGATTTTAGTTGTAGTATGCATTTTGAAGGTTCCTTTAACTTTGTTGCTAGACATTCTCTGAGAATATTGTATATATAGCTATTATTTTCATTTATTTTATTTTATTTTTCATTTATTTCTTTTGTATTTTTGCTTTTGTGTGCATTTTATTGATGTTTGTGGGTATCATCGATGTAAGCTCTCACGAGACTATAACTCATCCACTAGGGACATCTATAGGTTTATAGGCTTGTTGCATACGCTAAATGCAACTGTGATCCCTACGAAAGTGGCTTAGTAATTTAGTTCCAATTGTTTATTTTATTTTATTTTGTTGTTTTGCTCGAGGACTAGCAAAATGTTAGGTTTGATGGTGTGATGAGCGGAAAATATATCACTATTTACCGCCACTTTGACCTAATATTTTGTATGGTTTCTCGAGTTTTATGAATATTTTGATGTGTTTTGTGTTATTTTGTAGATAAATAAAGTTTTGGGAATCAATGGAATCAATTTGGGGCTGAAACGATGAAAAATGGATAAAAAAAAAGGCAAAATTATCATTTACGCGTCGCGACGCGCACCCCTTTCTGCATTGCGATGCGCCTGCATTACTATGCTGTCGACATTCATCATCACCACATCAACGCCACATCAGCCACCGACGTCATCATGATGTCAGCATAATAATTCACTCTGCCGACACGCGTCATTGCTTACGTCAGCATGATGTCAGCGTCGCAATGCGTAAGACTTCACACGTCGTGACGCCAAGCCAATAATTTCTACCGACAATCATGTGTCAATATCTCAGCAAACCGCGTACAAGTGTCAACAATCAATCATGCATCGCGATGCGCAAAGCATTCTGCGTCGCGACGCCCAGACCGAAATCTTGCCTATAAATTCAAGTTGATTTCATTTAGAATTTTCATACTTTCCTGAAGGTTCTAATAAGGATTTAAGGACTGTATCTTGTTTGATTAAGTTTTTATAATTTAAATTATATATTTTTATTTCTAGTAGCAATAGTAGTTTATTTACGTTATATTTCTTTTATGTTTAATAGTTAATTTTCCGCTAGGGAAATGGTGAAGCTTTTATTATTATAATTTAGATTAATCTCCCTTAATTAAAATATATAAATTATCTTAAAACCTGTCTTAATTGGATACCGTATTTATGGTCAGTTGGAATTAATTCAAAATATGACTTAATCAGGATACCGCCTATATGGTCGGTTGGTAATATAATACAAATTTATATATTATAATAAGGGAGATTTCTAAATTAGAAATAGTAAAGGTGGATCCTTTAACCCCATTATTTTATTTTTAATCTAGGGAAGTGATGATGAAACACAATATTCATAAGCTTATTAATTGATTTAATTATATTATGGGTAATGCTTTGGTTTGTTTATTGAATCTTAAGGTTAATGCTTCTTGTTGCCTAATCACCAATAAGATTGATGTGGTAAACTTAAAATTAGCTTGGAAAATGGATTTTAGGTTTCAGCCTTAGATTCAATAGCTCACGATCTCACCTTAGGGTAGATGTCCCTTAGGTAGATTTCCTTACATGATAGACATATACCCGCCGGGCGGAGGTAGCCACAATTGGAACTTGAACTTAATGAATTCATGTAACTTTGTTAACATAGACATATGATTAATTGAGTTATTTTAGGTGTTTGCATCTGACCATCGGAAGAGGCTTTTGCATATATTCGAGTTCCAGTTTAACAAACTGATTTATTACACATATATAAGAGAATCAATTCATCATTAGAATAATATTGTGTGGAATCACAACCCTAGATATTTATTTTCTTTATTATTAATTTATTTTGTTTCATTTTATTTTAATTTATTAAATTATTTAGCAAATCCACATTCAACCAACCAATCAAGCAATCATTCCATTCTCCCTTTAATTAGATACCTATAAACATTTAGCATCAATAATTAATAACAATAATAGAAATTAAGTCCTCGTGGGATCGATATTTTTATACTACTTAAGCGATATGTGCGCTTGCGTTACGTGTGTGTTTACCACCGATCAATGGGTTTACAAATCTACATTTGAAAGCGTTCAAGAATTTTATTTATATATGACTCTTATGAAAGAGATAATAATTTCTTTGAATGATTTCTGGAGATCTTAACTCTAAGTATATATGTAGCTTCACATATATCTTTTATCTTGAAATTAGACGATAACTATTTTTTGATGTGTTTTACAAACTCCTTATCATTTCCGGCTATAAGCATACCATCCACATACAAGGATAAGATAATAAACTTATATTTACCTCTTTTGGTGCACATACATTGTGAAATCACTTGAAATGATTATATTGTGGAGTCGTATATACCATTGTCTAGATGACTACTTAAGACCATATATTGACTTTAGTAGACTACATACTTTCTCCTTTTAATTTATTTTATGAAACCTACAAGTTGTTCCATGTAGATTTCTTCATTGAGTTCTCCATTTATAAAAGCAGTATTTAAATCCATTTGATACAATTCTAGATCTATATTTTCGCAACTATAGCTAGGATTAAGTGAATTGAGGTAGACCTTATAAAAGAAGAAAAATTCTCATCATAGTCAATTCCTTCATGTTGTGTGTACCCTTTCGCTACAAGTCACACTTTATATCTTTCGATATTGCCATCAACATGCGCTTTATTTTGATAACCCATATGTTCCAAATGGCTTTGTGTAATTTAGGTAGATCAATCAGTTATCAAATGTAGTTAAATCTCATTGACTCTATTTCTTCTTCCATTGTTTTCATCCATTTATCCTTAGCATGGTATTGAAGAGCCTTTTTATATTTCTCGGCTCTTCATACGCTTGAGGTAGAATCATAAAATCTGATCATTCGATATTGAAAATGACTTCAAGGAATGCCTACATGATTACTATGTCGTAATTGGATTTCTGGTTAAGGAACTAACTCATCACTATCTATATTATTCCCATTTGGAGCACATACATTACCCCACTTGGATCCTGTACATAACTCCCACTCAAATCATATACATCACTCTCATTTAGATCACGTACAGCAGACTCATGTGAAACTAATTCATCATCATTTCAAAAATTTCTCCCACTTGAATTAGGTAAACCTGAGTGTTCACTAATTAAAGGATTCATATGATCCTGAGTTTCATAAAGAGATAAATCATGACCTATCTCTCCATGTTTAGGGAAATCAATTTCTAAGAATGTGATATCTCGTGATTTAAATTATGTCACACCTCAACTTTCATGCTCACTCATGCACACATACCCTTTTGATTACTTGTGAATATTTTTTTTTCCTATTGGGCCTAATTTTCCATGTTCGTGAGAACGTGCATGGACATCGGTCGCACAACCCCAAGGTTTTAGAAAATGAAGATCTGGTTTATGACTTGTCATAACTCACATAATGTGCTGGTAATCGATTTTGAAGGCATACGGTTAAGTATATGTGGCAGTCAATAATGCATCACCCCAATAGATTATAGGAAAATATTCTTGTGCCATCATAGACCTAACCATTTTAAGAAGAGTTTTGTTTTTTCTTTTCGCAACACCATTTTGTTGAAGAGTAACATTAGTTATCAACTGACGACTAATTCATTTTTATAACATAACTCACTGAACTGATCAGATAAATGGTTACGGTCGGTACGTAGTGCTTTAATTATCTTTATTAATTAATTTTCTGTCAATTTCATAAATCTCTTAAAGTAATATAATATTTCGGATTTATGAGTAATCAAATAGACATAACTATAGCATATAAAATCATCTATAAATTTGAAGAAATAATAGGCTTCATGCCTTGCTCTTACATTCATCGGACCACATATATCTGATTGAATTAATTGTAATAGATGTTCTACTCTAATTCCTTTTCCAAATGCTTTTTTCACAGTTTTTCCGGCTGGACAATGTTCACAAGTAGACAAATCAACCTTATTTATGTTTTCCGGGAAACCCTCTCTGGGTAACCTGTTCATTCTTTGATGGCCAATGTGGCCAAGTCTAACATGCCATACATTCACATCATTATCGTTACTGATAGACAATGTAACAAAGGAAAAATTGGAATTACGGTTAAAGTATTCAACATTTAATATAATGAAACCATCAAGAAAATAACCAGAGCCATAATGTATTGTATCTAAGTACAACTCAACACCAGATTTATGAAAGTTTAATTTAAAACCTAGATTAACAAAACCAATACTGAAACTAAAGTTTGACGAATCTGTGGAGCAAACAATACATGATGTAGGAGTAAAGTATTTCTACCATGCATGACCAACTTCCATATATTTACTGCTTTGACTTCAACTCGCTAGTTGTTACCGATGTATATCCACTTCATCAATGTGAAATTCATCAAAATTCCACAAAGGCATCTCTATCATTCGCTACATAGTCTGTGGCTCCTGAGACTTTCTAGGCTCGGTACAGTCACGAGCAAAATGACCATTTCTTACCATAGGTATAACACTTAACATTTTCTATGTTTTTCTTCTTGGAATGACGTTTTCCTTTCCCGTGTTGATTAGACTTTTGTTTCTTTCCTGACTTGGAAAAATCTTGTTCTTTTCCTTACCGGGACCCACCATCATAAAATTTCATTTTCTTCCTAGAACCCCAAGTTGGTGGTTCCAGTCATACACACATCACCATTTGACTTAACGACCACAGGGCGGTCGCTTTCTAATCTCAGGTGGCGTTTATCATCATTAAAAGATTTGATGTTCTTATTATAGGTTAAATGCATCTTCATATGCTACGAGCTATTTAGAAGAGAGTGAATAACTACTTTGACTGTTGTTCATCTGTAAGAACTTGTTCAACATTTGCCAATTCAGTAATCATGTTTGAGTGAACTCATGATGTTTCTTGATGTGTCAAACTTGATCGTGAGTGACCTAAGTTTAGTTATTAACGTACTACCAAGCTTCTCCCCAATGTGGACTGTGTTGGAGTTCTTACGGTCCCGAGGATCGAATCAAGCATAAAACATAAGTGCGAATACAATCGAGAAAGTTGCGGAATACTTACATCGAGCGGTTGAGCGATGCAGTGGACAACAAAAATTCTTTTTTGCCTCCTTGATGCTCGGCAAACTCACTGGTTTTGGTCTCCAAAAACGGCAATGGATCATCATCAAGCTCCAAGCTTTTTCAAGTGAATTCCAAGCTCACGTGTGCAGTTCCCTATCACCTTCACATGACTCAAATGGTGTGCTAGCACTTGGTGATTTTTGCCACAAAAATCACCTATTTATTCACCTCCATTCTCGCATGGAGCTGCTGCAGAAGAGAGAATTAAGCCCCTTGTGGGCATGAGAGAGAGGGAGAAGAAAGTGAAGAGAGAGTGTTGTTTTGGTGGTTGGAAAAAGGTGTATCAAATACACTTTATTTAATTTTCAAAAAAACAAAAAATGATTTACCAAATTTGGCTTCAAAAGTCAAATGGCAATTATGCCAACAACCACCTCCATCAAGTCACATCACCATGAATAGTGACTGGTGTCAATCACTCAAAGTGAAAGACTTCTATCACTTGATTAAGGAATGATATGACTAATGATTTGACGGTTGATGTGACTTGCATGCCGCACTCGAATTCGAAATGCGAATGCGCTCGCAAACACTCTCGGGCTCGGGTTCGCTAATTCCAAATAAACGAATTTTCCGTTGCGACGTAATTAAATGATAATGCCTAGCGAAATCACTATTCACGTCGCTAACGAATTAATTCTAAATTAACTTGTTCGCCCGAATTAAAATCTAATTTTAATTCCGCGTTGAAATCCAATTTCGTATATAATATCGAATATATTATTTTATCGATTAATTCCAAATTAACCGTTTTCTCTCTTTATTGATATTTTATCCCAGATAAAATATCTCCGTAATTAATCCCAGATTAATTTTTTCTCTCATCTAATTAATCCCAGATTAATAAAGTGCGAGTCATACGTCATCGGTGAATCTTCGGGAAGTGACCCATGAGATCGCCGGATATGTTGGCAGTAAATCCGATCACCGGACTATCCGAACACGTAAGTACCTAGTACTACGTTTATACCGATTTACAAGACAAGGTTGGCTTCTAGCAAAGCGCCATGCCTACCCAATTCTCCAGAAACATGCTTACAGGAATAAGCGATCTATATCAGGTGCAGTATACGTAGTATTGCGTATTTCGAACTAGTATCGGATGATCACATGCAAGGCCTGTGGCTGGTATAGTGTCTGCCTCGTATGAAGCATATATCGGATCACTAGCAACTAGTCTATTTATTATCGGATAATCATGACCAAGTCATATTATCCCGATGGTTGCAACCCTTTAGAGAACCAGTTATGTATCCCTACGCGATCATCATCTCCATATGACTGGAGTGATACTTCTGTCTTGACATCACACCCAACACACTATTATTCTCAATATACCCAGCAGAGGCGTACACAGAACCGGTTAAAGCCCTGGACGACAAAACCAAAATATATTGATTGTCGCAAGTATTAGCGGTGTAAGTCTCAGGTTAAGACCAAATACACCTACCCTGATTTCGGACTTCCATAGACACATAGTCATACTACCAATGGAATTCCGGGGGGTCTATCTAGAGCGAAGCTGTTTCCCGTACCATCGATAAAACACAACCTCCTATTACACTTGCATGAGTATCATATACCCAAATATATGAGAACTATGCTGTTGTGCCCTCACAAACGCGCACAAGTGTAATACTAGTCTTTTACTCGATTCATACTCTGACTAGGGATATTTAATGATTTATCCTTCGTGGACTGATACTGTCTCATATCATTCTCAATCTAGGAACAAATCATTGGGACCTCCTATCATTTATACATCTTGGTGATCTAATCACAAATGATAAGAGTGCAATCTCCTTTGTCACATAGTTAATTTGTACAACAACACCATTATTTGTACAAATAGTGACACTATGGGTCATAATTGTCCAACAATCTTCCACTTGGGCTATAGCTAGTCACTCGAGTGTCTTACACCCAAACTATGTACGGTTGGCTCAAATTGCTGAGAAAAGCTTTCGTCAGCGTTTTCATGATTATCGTCTTATGCGATTTATTCAATCATCACATCACCAAGATGTATGATCCGAACGAATCAGATGAATATCGAAGTATGTATCTGGATCGTTGATGAGACCATTAATTCTTTAGCCTGCGCTGTAGCCTAGCTCAGCTGCTACAGAACTTATCTAATCTAATTAGATTTATTATCGACCCAAATGGCTTCTATTGCTGCCTCAACTGCAGAATAACCCACATTTGTTGTTTATTCGGTAACAGTATCTTGCTTGGAAGATTTCCAGCTCATTGTTCCGTTATTCAAACTGTATAGTACCATTTTTCGACTTTTAGTCGTTTTATGGTTTGAAAACTTGCAGTAGTGATCCCAGTCACTTCAAGTTTTCTTTCTCCATAGTTTAAGACAGCATCATTAGTTCTCTAAGATACTAACAGATGTTCTTAACATCAATCCAGTGATTATCACTTGGATTGGCCCGATTGTGAATCCATATGCTCAAAGCGTATGAGACACCAGGTCGCGTACATTTTTCAATGTACGATTTCTCGGAGAGTTTCATGAAAGCCAAGCTTTCACCGATTGTTTTATTTGGGAAATATTATTTCCAAGAAATGATATATCATCATTATTTATAGGACAACCATTGTCAGTGCGCTCCCACTAACCTCATTATATACACAAGAATCATTTTCGTTTTGAATTAAATCATAAACCATTATGATTACATCAAAATGATAATTCCAAGAACACAATGCTTGCTTTAATCCAAACATAGATCGAATAACCTGCAAACCTTATTTGCTAGTTTTGGTACGACAAAACCGACAGGATGTTGTAAACATCCTCCAGAAGGTTTCCTTTTCAGGAAAGTGATTTTCCCGTTCAGCTGTCATATTTCATAAATGAAACATGTAGCATTAGCAAGCATTACCCAAATGGATTTACCGTGGTAACAGGTAAAAGGTTTCGTCGTAATCAACACAATGTTGATAACGATACCTTTCCGTTAAAATCCTAGATTTATACGTTGGTATGTTGTCTTCCATGTATGTCTTCCTTGAAGACTTATATAGTACCAATAGGCACAATGCCTTGCGGTACATCAACTAGTATCCAAACATAGTTGGTATACATGGAATCCATTTCGGACTCATGACATTTTGTCATAATAGGGAGTTGATACCTTGTATCACTTCCTCATACGTAGTCAGTTGGTATACCTCAATAAGATTGACATCTTTTTGAGGTGAGATCAGAACCCATACCCCAGGTTATTTTCTGACTCTCTCCGACATACGCGGTTCTTGTGTATTCGAAGATTATTGGTATAGTTTCATCATTGATGAACTATTTATGTTCCATTAAGGAATAGGTTCCAAGAATAATATTACTATGATTTTCATCGAGTTTTACTATCCTCCCACTTACCACTGCATATCGGTATTCCTCTTAGAAAAACCGCATGGCGATTAACAATTAAAATTGTTCTCTTGTGAGTTGTATAAGTACTATACTTACGGTTTCCCTTGGATAACCTACAATTGGCACTTATCCAATTTGGGTTCTAGTTTGGTATCATTCAAACATATGCCTAGCATACCCAAATATTCAGGAATGAGAGACCTGGTTTCTTTCCTGTTCATATCTAATATGATGTCTGTCAAACAGATTTTTATGGAACCTTATTCAAAATAAGTTTGCACTGTTTATGTGTATCCGTTGAAGGAAATGGTAGCTTAGAGCGACTCATGATTAACCTTATCATGTCTAACAAAATTCGGTTACTCGGTTCAGACACACCGTCCAAATGACGTGTTCCGGGAGGAGTCCTATTTGAAAGAATACTATACTCTTTCAAGTATATTAGAAACTTATTGCTTAAGTATTTTCCATTACGATCTTACCGTGACGGTTTAATACTTTAGCCGATCTGTTTGTCTATTTCGTGTCGAAACTTTAAAAGTTTCCGATTTGTGTTCTAAAAAGAAACACATAACCATAACGCGATGCCACATCCGTAAAGGTCATGAAATATTCATATCCACTTCTAGCCTAGCTAGATATGGGCCCACTTACTTCACTATGAATAAGGGCTAACAGATCGGTGGCATTTACACTTTTACGAAGTAAATAGTGTTTTAGGCACTTTGTCTAATAAACTATATTCGTAGACTTTATTTGAATATAGTCAATTTGTCCTAGTATCCACTCTTCGAAAGTGTGGACATACGAGTCTTGTTTAAATTGTGTCCCAGACAACAATGCCACAATATGTTTCTTCTGATCAAATCAGTTTGAGCTATTTGTTGTCATGTTATATGTTTGAGAATTATTTATATTCAAAATATAAATACTGTTATTCATATCTAATGTGTTTATCTCAATATCATCTTTATATAATGAAACACTTTAGTGTTCTAGAATATAAAGGTAAATCCGCAACGGATTATACACTGATACAAAGATAATGTTTATAGTCAAACTAGTTACATTATAACAGTTTCCAAATTTAGGTACACACCCAAAAGGTAGTTCCTAAATTTAGGTATCTACGGTCAAAACAGCGACTTTCGTCCCGTTTCCGATTCGCAGATTAATCTCATCTGAAGTCAGTATCTTGCTCATAGCAGATTTTGAATATCAGTACATATATTGTATGTACCACACTAAGTATTTAAAATCCAATATTAATACTAGTTGTGAACATATCAATGACAAACATATTTGAAGTTAGAGCCTTGTCTGTTCTTCAATTCCTTCATGTCTGCTTTGTCCAAATGGCAGTCACGCTTCCGCGATCCCGTTTGCCACAATTTAGGCAGACATTTTGGGATATGTCCTTTATCTTCCCAGAAGATTATAATGATTTTGCCTTTATCCTTTTCATACTCCAGAAGCCTTTGGCCAAGCCTTGGCCTTCTAGAATATCGAAGTAAGGTGCGCTTGGCGCTACTTGCCATATTGCAAAGTTTGACTTTGTCTCCTTGAGAATAGTCATTAACTCTCCAAGAGTTATGTATTGCAATTTAGTACTTCTAAAATCTAAGTATAGATTTATGAAGATCCTTCAATTTCATTCTCATACTTTAAAGATATAATCCTTATTTCTGATAAAGAAATTAAGGAGTCTACTGCGACAAGCTTAATGGATTAAGCACTTAAGTTATCATCACATGAATCTTCCAAAGATTATGCTCTACCTTTTGCTTAACTCTGGGCTTAGGCCTAATATGTTATTTTATCAAATAAAGTAACTTATTAGTTTCCATGACCATCCTGAAATTTTATTCCCAATTTGAAAATTAAACCATTTAAATACATTTTCCCTAAGATTATGTTTTAAATGTCAATCTTTCAATTTTATCTTGATTCTAATAGTCCAACTATTTAATCAACGATTTAGGTACTATTATTATAATGATTATTATAATCCAATTACATAATCAATTATAAATAAATTGTTTGAATACAGTCCAACTGTTTTTATAAACACGTTTTAAATATTAGTCCAACTAATATTTAATTAATTTGACGAATGATATTTGTTTGAGCGCGTATGGCAAGTAATTAAATGAATATTGCAAATTTAATTCTTGCCTCCCACTATTTTTTGGCGAGCCTCTAACCCTCTGTCGAGTACTCGGGAAACCATGTTTCCTAGTGGGATAGGATCCCGTTAAATATCACACAATCTTGACTTTGGCCAACAAATTGTATGATAATTAACAGGTAGATCTCTAAGATCAATTGGATCCAATCTAATTCCTAGATCCAGTAGGGGAACATCCAGGTCCGAAACATATATCTTATATATGCCAATATATCCCATATATTACCTAACATTTTTCCTCTGAATCAACTAAGCTTTTGCTTTGGCACAACAAACTTAGTGATCCCAGTTAAGTGGAACCCATTGACCATGGAAAGATTCGTAATCAATGTCGATGGACAAGAAGTGGTCTTGACTTTGGCCAACAAACCATAACTTGGACAAGACACCGATATGGAACAAAGCTCTCGTGATTCAAACACATCCTCGACGGACAAATGCCTTGACTTTGGCCAACAAACCAATGCCAGTCTTGGATCTTGAGTAAGAATCACTCAATGGAAGAAAAAACGCCTAATATTTTGTGAGGGTTTTTCGCGTGTAAATTGGCAACCAGTTTATTATTTTTGTTAAGGTCTCATCATCATACACCATTAAACATGCATTCTAAATACATAATAAAGCGCGTATAATTAAAATAATAATGATATGAGGATGGATACTTAACACATTGATCCTAGATAAAATCTCTCCATTTCCTCTCTCCCGCTAGCACAAGTATTTGCTTCTACCCGTTACACTACACTTCTAAAGAAACCTCATTTACATTGAGGGGAATAGGTGAGAAGAGAACTACACAGAGTTGAGAGGTAATAGGCTGGACATGCAGGTCCAATTAAATAAATTACAAATTTATTACAACAATTTCTAAAATTGCCCCACCCATCTAATATCCATATGATATACATTATTCATGCATTGCAACCATGTATTCACACAAGCATGTTATCAATCAATCTAATCAAATTAATTAATCTGATAATTAGTGACCATCCAATGTTCAAACAACGATTTGATTTTGCGCGAGTCAAACTCGTTTTGCGAATAAGTACTTAAAGTACGAATTCTTGAATTAAATTAAACTACAACATTAAATCCAATTTAATATGTATTTAATACTAATTCACTATTTAATTCCAAATTAAATACTACACTTAATAAACCTTTACGACTTAAATTCCAAATTTAATCGTTACGGGTCTCAAAGCCCGATTAACGTCCAACGTTAATTTAATTAAAGTCCAATGGGCTTTTAATTAATTTCTTAAGGCGTGGACTTTTGGTCAACTCGGGTCAAACCCAATAACCAAAGCCCAATCAAGGAATAACCACATAAGCCTAGAAATCAATTTAGGCCCAATTAAATAATTAAAGGTCCATTAGTCGCATTTGGCCTTTATGGAAGCGGTTTTGGGCCTAATTGGATCCAACCAATTTAGCCTAAACCTAACTTGGTACAACCAAGCCCAATTAGCCCATTTACAACATTCAAGCCCAAATCCAATTTAAAGCCCAATTAATTAAATCATAAAATTCCAATTTCATAATCTAATTAATCCTAAAGTGTATTGCATAATTAATTACATAAATCAACATTTCCAAATCATCAATTTACACAACTAATCATGCTCTTCAACATTAAATCATGTCCAACATAATTTAACAAACATCAAACCCAATTCATGATTCCTTTAGTCTCGGCAACTTGGGATTTATTTGTTTCATTCCGAATTCAATCCATTTAAATCCAATTCAACATTACCCAATCGTTTCCAACTCATCCAATAATCAATGAAACAAAATTCCAAGACATTTAGGGTTCTTATCCATTCGGCCAAGCTAAGGATTTTGGGGAAAAAAGTTCCAAACAATTTTTCTTGAAATTGATCCAATCAAACTTCAATTAACATGTTTTAAGCATACTCAATCATCCAATTTCACCAAATCATGCTCAAAAAACATTTTACCCAACTTTAAGCCATAAATCAAATTTCATGCTTTTACTCCGCTCTGATACCATTGTATGGAGTTTCTCTACGGTCTCGAGGATCGAATCAAGCATAAAACCATAAGTGCGAATACAATCAAGAAAGTTACGGAATACTTACATCGAGCGGTTGAGCGATGCGGTGGACAATAAAAATTCTTTTTCTGCCTCCTTGATGCTCGGCAAACTCACTAGTTTTGGTCTCCAAAAATGGTAATGGATCATCATCAAGCTCCAAGCTTTTTCAAGTGAATTCCAAGCTCACGTGTGCAGTTCCCTATCACCTTCGCGTGACTCAAATAGTGTGCTAGAACTTGATGATTTTTGCCACAAAAATCACCTATTTATTCCCCTTCATTCTCGTCAGTGAGCTGCTGCAGAAGAGAGAAAATTATGCCCCTTGTGGGCGTGAGAGAGAGGGAGAAGAAATTGAAGAGAGAGTGTTGTTTTGGTGGTTGGCAAAAGGTGTATCAAATACAATTTATTTAATTTTCAAAAAAACAAAAAATGATTTACCAAATTTGGCTTCAAAAGTCAAATGGCAATTATGCCAACAACCACCTCCATATAGTCACATCACTCATGAATTGACTGGTGTCAATCACTCAAAGTGAAATACATATATCACTTGATTGGCGAATGATGTGACTAATGATTTGATGTTTGATGTGACTTGCGTGCCGCACTCGAATTCGAAATGAAAATGCGCTCGCAAACACTCTCGGGCTCGGGTTTGCTAATTCCAAATTAACGAATTTTTCGTTGCGACGTAATTAAATGATTATGCTTAGCGAAATCACTATTCATGTCGCTAACAAATTAATTCTAAATTAACTCGTTCGCCCGAATTAAAATCTAATTTTAATTCCGCGTCGAAATCCAATTTCGTATAATATATCGAATATATTATTTTATTGATTAATTCCAAATTAATCGTTTTCTCTCTTTATTGATATTTTATCCCAGATAAAATATCTCTGTAATTAATCCCAGATTAATTTTCTCTCTCATCTAATTAATCCCAGATTAATAAAGTGCGAGTCATACGTCATCGGTGAATCTTCGGGAAGCGACTCATGAGATCCCCGGATATGTTGGCAGCAAATCCGGTCGTCGGACTATCCGAACACATAAGTACCTAGTACTACGTTTATACCGATTTACAAGACAAGGTTGGCTTCTAGCAAAGCGTCATGCCTACCCGATTCTCCAGAAACATGCTTACATGAATAATGGATCTATATCAGGCGTAGTATACGTAGTATTGCGAATTTCGATCCAGTATCGGATGATCACATGCAAGGCCTGGGGCTGGTACAGTGTCTGCCCCGTACGAAGCATATATCAGATCACTAGCAACTAGTCTCTTTATTATTGGATAATCATGACCAAGTCATATTATCCCGATGGTTGCAACCCATTAGAGAATCAGTTCTGTATCCCTGTGCGATCATCATCTCCATATGACTGGAGTGATACTTCAGTCTTGACATCACACCCAACACACTACGATTCTCAATATACCCAGCAGAGGCATACACAGAACCGGTTAAAGCCCTGGACGACCAAAACCAAAGTATATTGATTGTCGCAAGTATTAGCGGTGCAAGTCTCAGGTTAAGACCAAATACACCTACCCTGATTTCGGACTTCCATAGACACATAGTCATACTACCAATGGAATTCCGAGGGGGTCTATCCAGAGCGAAGCTGTTTCCCGTACCATCGGTAAAACACAACCTCCTATTACACTTGCATGAGTATCATATACCGAAATATATGAGAACTATGACGTTGTGCCCTCACAAACGTGCACAAGTGTAATACTAGTCTTTTACGCATTATCGATGTCCAATCTCGATAATACTCTGACTAGGGATATTTAATGATTTATCATTCGTGAACTGATACTGTCTCATATCATTCTCAATCCAGGAACAAATCATAGGGACCTCCTATCATTTATAAATCTTGGTGATCTAATCACAAATGATAAGAGTGCAATCTCCTTTGTCACATAGGTAATTTGTACAACAACACCATGATCTGTACAAATAGAGACGCTATGGGTCATAATTGTCCAATAGACTGCATGTCATTGGCAAGGTCAAACTTCCTTAATTATTTCATTATCAACGCTGCTTACTAACCTAATGCGGGTAGTGTAGTTCTTCTTCTTCCAGGCTTCATAAGCCTCACGGTCTCGCCTGTGTTGGGCCATAGTGCCATCTTCAAGTTCATCTATGCTAATTTTCAGGACCTCAAGAACCTCTTGTTCTTCTAGCACATATTAGATTTTCATGCTCCATATTTCAAAAATATCATCATTCAATTTCTCACATATGTTGAGTTCAACGATAATATTTTTCGACACGGAAGCCATTTGAAATCATAAAGTTTTCTAAAGATATTCATGCACTACTATTAATACGTTGACTTTACATGTAATCACTTTACCATAAAATATATTATGTTCAATAAAATTTCACGATAAATTTAGGTCAAAAGGTCACAATGTGACTAATCATCATCCAAATATCCAATGCGAAAAAGTTATCAACATAATTAATCATGAAAAGTAATGTTCAAATAAAATTACATAATTATTTTAGAACTTATTCACCATCAGACAATCAATGCATATTTTACTCAGTAATTTAATCACTAAAATTAAATTTAAGATAGAACTCGTATTTATACAAAGATAAAAGTAATGTCAACATCAAATGAAAAGAAAAAAATAAAAGCAACAATAATATAACAGTAAAGAAAATAAATATCTGACACTTGTAATTTTTTTAGTGCTAATATCCCAGCAAACCACAGTCTTCGAGTTTGAATTCTTAAACTCCGGAGGCAATTCATACTATATCTTTGATAACCATCGAAATCCTATGGTAAATCTATGATCCCGACGACAACTTCGGGACATCAAATGAGTTATTGTATTTCCAACCTCTCTTAGCAACATTATATTGAACATTTAGTTCTTATGTTTGTGTTACTGACTCCCAAATTTTAGTTAACTGTATTTACCATATCTTGGAGAGAGTGTTAAGTAGCATTTTGAGTCTATTATGTTGTCCTATCCAATTTCCTTCTCATAATAACTCTTGCAACATATTATTGACTTTAATGATATGAGAAGTCTTATAATCACTTTCACTCATGCGATAAATATCTAGATCAATCAATATTTCAGTTATTCTTTCTCTCCATTCCCATGTCATAGCCCTTCTTGCAGTTTTCGAAGTATCGGCATAAATTTCATGTAACAAATGCGAGGAAAAATCAGTGCAATGAAAACACAAAGTTACATTGACAACAATAAATATCACAAAGATATTAATGTACATAAACACAAAGTTTATGTGTTAAAATAAATTTATTATTGCGGATTACAATGGCGAGGACACTATGCAAAAAGAGATTAGACAATCAATTATGACAGATTGGAATTATCGGAGCAAATCGATTCTGACATAACCCACACGCGCCGACACGGGCCTCCAAGCGCTTCCACGAGCCTTCAAGCACCGGCCATGTATGTCACGCGCCATCCATGCATGTTACACGCTCTCACGCGTTGCAGGTGCGCGTGCATATCGCACAACATAGACGACATGTCGTTTGTTTGTTGCGTACATGTACGACATATCGATCGTATAAATTGGAAACAACTGACAAGTCGATTTTTTCATACGCAACTGAAATGTCGTCCGGTTAATTGTTGAAAGTACGATATGTCGTATATAATTTCCACCAGCGAATACGACATGTCGACTAGATCTCTAATCGCGGATGACATGTCTTTTTAGTCTTTTGGGAGTGTTTTTCTGGAAAATTTCAGACTCGACTATCTAACTTCTAGGGCTCATATTATACTCATTTTTAAAACAAATTAAGCAAATGATATATACAAACGAAGATCTAATGCTCTAGTTTCGAAATATACGTAGAACATGTCATTATCAATTTGAATAGAACGATATCGGGACTTGAAATAAGCAAAAAAAAATCATGCTTATTAAAAAAAACATTTAATTTCAATTTGTTTCAGATTTTAATCATGCATTTTAGACTTGAATTACATGTTTATGGCTATTGATAGCAATGATATAAAACATAAAATCTAGATAACATGGAACAAATCTAAATTAAATCCACTAAGGATCCAACCACACATGCATTACTAGTAAAAAAAATCATTTACATATATAATGAAATGAAAACATAATTCACAAGACAAGTATACCTTGTTCTTGCAGAAAAATTCTCAAATTCCACTTAGAAAAATAGAATTATGTTTTGTTTCCTTTTTTTTATGACGATCATGAGAGAGAGCATGGATATTAAAACATGTTCAAATATTATATATATATATATATATATATATTTGCAACTTCCAACATGAGCGACTATTTGTCCATGCACTGGGTCGGGCCGGGTTGACCGATCGCACTCAAATATATATAGTGTGTATGACTGAGTTCATTCAATCAAACCTATAGAAAAAAATAATTAATTAAAACTTTAATTAATGCATCATAAATGATTATATATGTTGACGGCTGATTTTGGTCTCAGGGGCAATATGGGAATATTACTCCCGAGACAATCCTCCCTCAATAGTGAATTTGTTTGGTTATGGGGGATCAAAAGCAAATTTAGCAAAAGACAGATAAATACGCCAATCGACAAGGAGATTTAACGTGGTTCGGTGGATTTGGATCCGACCTACGTCCACGGGCACAAACAAGATGATACTTTTATTATTCAAATGCACTTCTCAGACCGTTCTTTGTGTTTTTACATGTCAGAGCTTGGTGATTATGATCCTGATATTTGTTCTCTTTTTATTCTCTGTTGTTGTTCTCTTTCTCTCTTTTTCTTGTCCCCCTCTACACTCACTCTACCCTCCTATTTATAATGGTGAAGAAATCATATTCCTATTTGTACAAGAATTTCCTAGTTGAAACTATTCATTTTTCCCATAAGGATTCCTAGTCAAAACTATTCTCTTTTTCCATAAGGATTCCTAGTCAAAAACTACATTTACTTCCTTTATCATACTAGGACATTGACTTACTAGTTTACCCCATGAAAGTAGGATAACTTATTATCTTATCTCATATGGATAGAATGCCTTATTTTCCCGAACATGTCTTGCCCTATGCTCGGTCTTCATGTGGTCGGTCATAATAGTCTTTTGTACTGAGAATGCTGCTGTCGACCTGATAATTGCCCGGTCATCTTGAACTCAAGTACTCGGTCACTAACCGTAAAGTTCCCGGCCCCTTTACTGTTGACTCTTTAGTGGTCGGGTCGGCATCAATAATCTTGACTGAGAAGTGAATTACCTTTTTTACCCCTGTCGTGCTGCTTAAATAACATAGTGCCTGAAAACACCATCAACATCTGTCCCCTAGTTCTCGGTTCCAACGAGTATGCAAGTTGGTGCCGGGAACTATATAAAGATAGTGTGCTGATCGCCTTGCTGGTGGTCGCTCCAGAAATCACAGAGAAATTGCCTTCGCCATCAACTAAGTCTTCTGTTTCTATCTTCATATCCTCGGTTATTGGAGATGCTGACCCTATTCTGAACGATTCTCCACCTCAAAGCAAATTGCTTACTTGGGTCGTTCCATTAGGAGATGAAGTTCCTCTTGTTGTCCAAACTAAAAATGACTCCTCCTCTGTAATATCTGTACCAGAGATTTGGAGGTCCTGACCCCTAACTGATCCAATCTCGATTGTGAGGAGAAAATTTTGCCTCTGAGCTAACGATGATGTGCTCGATGGCATGTGATCCTGTCTCGAGCTGTGAGAGATGCTCGGAACTGGGGGAATGTTACGTCCCCAGTCCGAATGACTGACTCGGTGGGACGCAACTCGACCCCGAATGAAGAGAGGCACTTGGACCTGAGGGAATGTTACGTCTCCAGTCTGAATGGCTGATTCGGTGGGACGTAACCTGACCCCGAATGAAGAGAGGCATTTGGACCTGGGGGAATGTTACGTCTCCAGTCCGAAGGGCTGATTCGGTGGGACGTAACCCGACCCCGAATGAAGAGAGGCACTTGGACCTGGGGGAATGTTACGTCCCCAATCCGAAGGGCTGACTCGGTGGGACGTACCCCGACCCCGAGATGAGAAAGGCACTTGGACTTAGGAAATGTTACGTCCCCAGTCCAAAGAGGTAGACTCGGTGGGACGTAACCCGACCCCGAGTGAAGAGAGGCACTTGGACCTGGGGGAATGTTACGTCCCCAGTCCGAAGGGCTGACTCGGTGGGACGTACCCCGACCCCGAGCTGAGAAAGGCACTTGGACCTGGGGGAATGTTACGTCCCCAATCCGAAGGGCTGACTCGGTGGGACGTACCCCGACCCCGAGATGAGAAGGCACTTGGACTTAGGGAAATGTTACGTTCCCCAGTCCAAAGAGGTAGACTCGGTGGGACGTAACCCGACCCCGAGTGAAGAGAGGCACTTGGACCTGGGGGAATGTTACGTCCCCAGTCCGAAGGGCTGACTCGGTGGGACGTACCCCGACCCCGAGCTGAGAAAGGCACTTGGACCTGGGGGAATGTTACGTCCCCAATCCGAAGGGCTGACTCAGTAGGACGTACCCCGACCCCGAGCTGAGAAAGCCACTTGGACTTGGGGGAATGTTACGTCCCCAGTCTGAAGGAGCCGACTCGGTGGGACGTAACCCGACCCCGAGCTGAAATAAACATCGATCTCGGCGGTACAAGAGCAGACCTGAGCCGGAAAGAAAACATCTGACCTCAGCGGAACGAATCAAGCCTTGAGTCGATTAACCAAGTTGCCTCAGCGGAATGAATCCAGCCCCGAGCCGATTAATCAAGTGGCATCGGCGGAACGAATCCAGCCCTTAGCCGATTAATCAAGTGAGAATTATTTAGAAGGGAAGTGAATCAACCTTTTGAAACCCTACCGAATCTGGCACGGGCGTCCCCTTACCAGACCAGTAAAAAACAAAAACAAATCTCTGGAAAATAAAATTAAAAGGTGGGGGTGACTTAGCACTTGTCCCAAAGCAAAACTTTTCACAAGTGTAAACAACAGCACGGATGCCTCAAAACAGCGTCCTGTTCGAGGCCTCCAAAACACAATTCTGAATCTTTCATTCAGTGTCCCGGCGAACCAGGATTTGGATCAGGAGAGCGTTTGAATGGTAAGGGCACATCCTCTATACGTCGGGTCACTGTGGAGCCTGTGTATTGTACGATGGGCCTCCTTACCACGCTGGAGCAGGCACACGCTACAGGGGCGTAACGCATCCCCGTGCTGCGCCTCTCTTGGATCCAAATGATGAATGGATCAAAGAGTGTCCGGGATACTAAGGGTATATTCCTCCTTAGGTCCGGCATCACTGGAGTTAGCAATCGTCACGGGGGCATCATCATCCCCCGTGCTATGCTTTTCCACGGATCCATTACATCGGGTAAGTGAGGATCAAAGAGTGTTCGACACATTAAGGGCATATTCCTCCTTATGTTCGGTAACACTGGAGTAAGCAATCACCACGGGGGTATCATCCCTCCCCGTGCTATGCTTCTCACGGATCCTATGCATCGAGTATGTCCCTAAGGACCCCGAGCCAAGAGAGATACTTGGTTCTGGGGGAATGTTACGTCCCCAGTCCGAAGGGCTAACTCGGAGGGACGTACCCTGACCCCGAGCTGAAAAAGGCACTTGGACCTGGGGGAATGTTACGTCCCCAGTCCGAAGGGCTAACTCGGAGGGACGTACCCTGACCCCGAGCTGAAAAAGGCACTTGGACCTGGGGGAATGTTACGTCCCCAGTCCGAAGGGCTGACTCGGTGGGACATACCCTGACCCCGAGCTGAAAAAGGCACTTGGACCTGGGGGAATGTTACGTCCCCAGTCCGAAGGGCTGACTCGGTGGGACGTACCCCGACCCCGAGCTAAGAAAGACACTTGGACCTGGGGGAATGTACGTCCCCAGTCCCAAGGGCTGACTCGGTGGGACATACCCCGACCCCGAGCTGAAAAAGGCACTTGGACCTGGGAGAATGTTACGTCCCCAGTCCGAAGGGCTGACTCGGTGGGACATACCCCGACCCCGAGTGAAAAAGGCACTTGGACTTGGGGGAATGTTACGTCCCCAGTCCGAAGGGCTGACTCGGTGGGACGTAACCCGACCCCGAGCTGAGAAAGGTACTTGGACCTGGGGGAATGTTACGTCCCCAGTCCAAAGGGCTGACTCGGTGGGACATACCCCGACCCCGAGCTGAAAAAGCACTTGGACCTGGGGGAATGTTACGTCCCCAGTCTGAAGGGCTGACTTGGTGGGACGTACCCCGACCCCGAGCTGAGATGAGAAGGCACTTGGACCTGGGGGAATGTTACGTCCCCAGTCCAAAGGGCTGACTCGGTGGGACGTAACCCGACCCCGAGCTGAGAGAAAGGCACTTGGACCCGGAGGAATGTTTCGTCCTCAGTCCGAAGGGCTGACTCGGTAGGACATACCCCGACCCCGAGCTGAAAAACTAAGTGTCCTCGGCGGAGCTAAATCCAGCCTCGAGCCGATGGTTGAAGCGGCCTTGGTGCCAACTGTCTTTTGTAGTGGGCGTCGAGTATGTCCCCCGTTTTTGTATATGGCTTTCAACATTGTTTTAAGAAAGCGGATGAAAAATGTTTTATTCATATTTGGGGACATATTGTCCTCCTTACAGTTCTTCTGCGGGATATTTCGAGAAAAAACTTTATATTTGGCTCATTTGTGGGCATTGTTTGATACCGACCGACAACCTTGTAATCCCGGGGCCTGTTCCGTTTCTAGTACGTCTGACTCCCGAGTTTTGTTATAGTTTTTCCCTGACCGATTAGAATCTCTGGTCAGTGCTATGTGTCCTCTGCCTACTCGCCATAACTTCATGGTCAATGTATTTATTTAAATATCCATTCCTCGCCAGGTCTTCCATTTGTTCCCGCAGATCCTTGCATTCGTCCGTTGTGTGCCCCCTCAGATTATGATGTACGCAGTAAGACTTCTGGTTCCTTTTATCTGGGGGGAATCTCCTGAGGTCGGGTTCTATTAAGAGGCATTTTTCTTGTATTTCCATGATGATTCGCCCTGGTGGTTTGCTCAGGAGAATATATGTTTCTTCTCGGACTATATGATTCACCTGGGTCGCGACCCCTCCTTCCTGCTCTCTTCGAGGTATCGGTTTGAATTCTGTGGGTTTTGGATTGAATCTTTTGAACTCCATGTCCGGTCGTCGGGGAGCCTCTGTTCTGACTGTTCTTTCCCGAATGGCCGTCCCCCTTCGGGAGATCTTTTCTTCGCTTTCTACCAAGACAAACTTCTGGGCTACCTCTAGGGCGGTGGCATAATCCGGCGTGTCCTGGATTCTCAGATGAGTCCATAGCCTCCCGACTTTTATGGCTCCCTTTAAGCTTTCTAGGGCTTCTAGGGACTCATATCCTCCGACTTCCAGTACCATGCTGTGGTATCTTTCAACAAAATTTTTCAGGGGCTCGTCATCTCATTGCTTCATAAGTCTTAATTCTCCAATCGTCTTTTTGGGAACGCAAGCCCCTTTAAAGTGTCGAATGAACCACTTCTTAAGTTGTGTGAAGCCTCTGATGCTCCCCGGAGCCAGACTTCTGTACCATAGGATGGCGGGTCCACCTAAAGTTAGAGGGAACACTTTGGAGATGGCATGGATCATGCGGTATCTTCGAGGCACATCCAAAATGAGACTATGTTTTGGAAGTAGTGACAAACCAGTGTTGATAGGCTACACCGATTCAGATATGGCAGGAGATGTGGATACCCGAAAGTCTACTTCGGGGTATCTGATTACTCCCTCAACAAGACAAAGCTTTCGATGTGTGATTTCGGGTCAGAGTGGCCGTTGTAGGGTGCCATGGTCGGCATGCTGAATCGCTTTGGGAATTTTGCCGACCTTATTTTTTCCGCGAGTGGAGATTCCTCCTCACTATCCCGGGCATCCCCTGCATCGGTCCTGAGGCCTACTCCCCACTTGGTCATTTCCTTTTTTAACCAATATTTTATTTCGCTGCTTGCGCCGCCATGTCGTATCCTGTGCCCTTCCGTGTGTCTATTGCCCCGGGTGCGGCGTTCCTCATCCCTTGGAATTTCCCGCACACTTTCGCTATGCTCCATGTTCTCTTTTCTGAAGTCGTAGAGACTGTCATAGGAGGGATCTGGTGATGGTCTTCCTTCTTCTTCTTCTTCCCACGTGTCCTCTGTTTGGGAATCTTTTTCTACAACTACGGATTTTATCCCATAGGGGCCCCTCCTCCTGGGTCTATCGTCTTCACTTGTGTCTATCACCATTTTCCCTTCTGCTCTTTCACTTTTTCTTCGACTGGTTCCGATGTCTGGTCTCTCGTTGTTCGTTCCCTCCATTCTCTCCAACCGATCCATCATGGATTTCATGCTTTCTTCCATCTTTTTCATCCAGTCTGTTGCTGGACTCTCTGAAGATTGATGATTCCCGCCTTCTGCCATTGTCTTACTACGCGAACCGCTTTTTGTTGAGATCCCCACAGACGGCGCCAACTGTTGACGGCTGATTTTGGTCTCAGGGGCAATATGGGAATATTACTCCCGAGACAATCCTCCATCAATAGTGAATTTGTTTGGTTATGGGGGATCAAAAGAAAATTTAGCAAAAGACAGATAAATACGCCAATCGACAAGGAGATTTAACGTGGTTCGGTGGATTTGGATCCGACCTACGTCCACAGGCACAAACAAGATGATACTTTTATTATTCAAATGCACTTCTCAGACCGTTCTTTGTGTTTTTACAAGTCAGAGCTTGGTGATTATGATCCTGATATTGTTCTCTTTTTATTCTCTGTTGCTGTTCTCTCTTTTTCTTGTCCCCCTCTACACTCACTCTACCCTCCTATTTATAATGGTGAAGAAATCATATTCCTATTTGTACAAGAATTTCCTAGTTGAAACTATTCCTTTTTCCCATAAGGATTCCTAGTCAAAACTATTCTTTTTTTCCATAAGGATTCCTAGTCAAAAACTACATTTACTTCCTTTATCATACTAGGACATTGACTTACTAGTTTACCCCATGAAAGTAGGATAACTTATTATCTTATCTCATATGGATAGAATGCCTTATTTTCCCGAACATGTCTTGCCCTATGCTCGGTCTTCATGTGGTCGGTCATAATAGTCTTTTGTACTGAGAATGCTGCTGTCGACCTGATAATTGCCCGGTCATCTTGAACTCAAGTGCTCGGTCACTAACCGTAAAGTTCCCGGCCCCTTTACTGTTGACTCTTTAGTGGTCGGGTCGGCATCAATAATCTTGACTGAGAAGTGAATTACCTTTTTTACCCCTGTCGTGCTGCTTAAATAACATAGTGCCTGAAAACACTATCAACAATATACAATCTCAAAAATAAAACCTAGGTTGAAGGGAAGACTAGCTAGAAGCCTAGAACGTGTGTTGGCCAGTAATAATTGGAGTTGGCCATTAATGTTCTGGAATATTGTATGAATCCTGCCAGTGGGTAAGGTGTCATTGCTAGGGCATGCCACCTGGAATTTGATAACTCTCATAAAATAACACTGCGCCATTCTTAAGAAATCTCATCCGTTAATACGACATTTTTTTTTTGGCCTATTAAATAATTTATAATTTTAATAAAATTTATCATTAATAATAAAAAAATTAATTATTATTATTATTATTTTTTAATAAAAGCACTACTTGCAAAATAATGTATTAGTAAAAATTTTATTTGAAAATTATACTAAATTAGAGATAAAACAAAATAATTATTACGTCCTTTTGTTTTTATAATTTAGAAGAAAGGATTGATGAACGTCATATTATCACATAAAAGTTATGCGAATGCTATAACAACAAAACAAGTTTCGAGTTACTTTTGTTACATAAAGTACAATATATGATGTTAACATAATAATGATAAAGCTCGTTTGTCATTTAGATTACTTCTTAAGTTACTTTCGGCTTAAAATTTTTAGAACTTTTCTTTTTTCAAGTGCTGGAATCAACGAAGAAATGTTACCTGTTTGCGGATTATTGCCTGCTTCACCAATAATTTTCATTACAAAAATTTATGTGATAGAACATGGTCGATGTTGAAAAGAAATTGGTGGAATCTTCTACTTGTATAAAATAGACAAGAACAACAACTCAACAAAAACTGGCTTTTAAAAGCTCAAATTTCGCCACTAAAACAATTAGTGGCGAAATCTAATTTCGCCACTAATTCGCCACTAGAGTGCGACACTAAAGGTTTTAGTGGCGAAATCCAATTTCGCCACTAAAACCTTACTTTTAGTGGCGAAATAAAAATTTCGCCACTAAAAGTAGGTAATTTCGCCACTAAAAGCTACTTTCAGTGGCGAATTATAATTTCGCCACTAAAAGTTGAATTTCAGTGGTAAAAATGTCAGTCTTTTAGTGGCGAAAATTTCGCCACTAAAAGTTACTTTCAGTTGTTGGGAAATTCATTTTGCCTCCAAAAATATTTATTTTGAATTACGAAATTAGGTAAATATTAAAATTATATTTCAAAATTTGTTTACACCATACAATATTTTGTATTGTAAAATGATTTAACATATAAATTTTAATATATACAAATAGAATATTTGTATTTACAAGCAAAAAAATATATTATGTTCTTACATTGAAACAGACAAATGACCAACTAATTATAATTTAAAAATCAAAAGTTATTGGTTTCGTCTCACATCTAAATTTACATTCTATATTTAAACTACAAAAAAGACTTTGAACATATGGTGAAACGAAACCATTCATCGACTGAACTAGCTTTTCATTTGTCCGCTACTTTTTGAACCAACAAAATAGGTACCTGCATTTGTATGAAAATAATTATATCAGTATATATTAATTGACTTATCAATAGATAAATAAAAACCATATATATATATATAAAATATTAAAACTGAAGAATTGAGAAAAATTGAAGAAATAAAATGAAAGTCAACTTGAGTTGATTTTTTGAAACAGTGTTTCAAATTACCTGATATTTATGAAATATATATGAAACAAAAGTCACATAACTGATATCGAAACATATCATTTGAAACCGATTCGTTGTGATTTCAGTCTTTTCTTCCGATCTTCACCATCCTGAGGTTAAGTTAAAAAAAAAAAAAACAACCAAACTACTTTACTTTGCAATCTTAAAATTTGGTATCAACTCACTTTTCCCTGCAAAGTTGTTGTTGGAATTGATCCTCCAACTGCTCCATTCAAAATCTTTTGATCTGTATAATATAAATGTAAATTCCGTAATAATAGTGTTATAGGTATCACAAATATATTTAATTAATAAACAAGTGCATGTTACTCACGTCGCTCTCCACGCATATGAGACATATATTCTTGTGCGCCATTCACCGTAATATTACATATCTTGCAAGTGTACAACTCCTACAAATATGACCAATAAATATGACAATCAAATATGTTTTAAATCTTTTTTCGTCATTTTGTTAATGAAAACATAACTTACAATATCACATTGAGTTGGACCAACATCATTTGGGACTGATTTCTTCTCATTAATAGGCTTTGAACAAGATGAACCAGACTGTAAATTTATTAAGCAAATATATCAAAACACAAGAATATAGAAATAGCAAATTTGGGTTAGCTAAACCATGGTTGCAGCTGCATCTAAGACCTTGTTTGATTTAATTATAAAGTAATTTAAAGGGTTGTTCTTAATTATATGCAACTTTGCGTATTGTATAAACAAAATGGTATCAATAAATATGATTGGTATCAAAACACAAGAATATAAAAATAGCTTTGTATAAATATCTTATTACTTACTGGTGGATGATGACTCTCCCGCGAAGAGGCTAACTCTTCTTTCACCAACCGTTGCAACTCTTTCTTCATTTCAATGCGTAGCTCCTCACGCAACTTGGCCTCTATCTCTGCACTAAGTGTAACTCGAAGTTCAGCCTCTTTTTTTATACAAAAGTTAGTCATTTTCTCCTCAACCTCAGATTGAATTCGAGTAGTTATCTCTTCATTCATCACACTATGATGATTTTGTTGCCCTCCATGATTTACACTTTTGAAAGGGAGAGGGCCTTCTCCCATACCTCTTTGGTATCCCGATCTATGCCCAAGAACAATTGTGAAAGCCTCTTGGGTTATAAGTGTGTCAACTTCATTGCATTGCAATTGTGTTTCATGTAATTCCCACAACTTTTGATAAGCTTCTTCAGCCTCTTTATCTACCCAACTGCCATCCTTTTTCTTTCTTTCTTTGGCAAAAAGTCTAAGATACTCTGTTGGTTCTGCAATGTTTTCTACGGTACTCGTCGTGCTTCTCTATGAGTTAGATAGGACAATGTAAAATACAATAAAAATTATAAATAGAAAGAAATAAAATAACACACCAACTGATAATAAAATTTTACCATTTCGTGGGCAATTCTTGCAATAGACTTGGTACCCACGCAAGCAAGCATCTTTTGTTTTTTCCGATTGGAAGAATTCACTTCACTAATACGCTGCAGCAATAAAAACAAAATGTGAGGAAAATAAAAATTCAAAACTCAGAAATACAGAAGCAATGTTTATTTTATATTAATATATTAACTTATTTGAAGCAACGGATTCAGCAAAAAACCCCGAAACTGGGATTCTGCTGCAGCATAGCCCAGTTTTGGGGCTTCTGCTGCTGGCAGAAAACCAGAACAATTCTGGTTTTCTGCCAGCAGCAGAAGCCCAGAAACTGGGTTCTGCTGCATGCAGAACCCAGATTCGGGTTTTGCTGCATGCAGAACCCAGAATTTTGGGTTTCTGCAGCATGCAGAACCCAGAATTCTGGGTTCTGCTGCTGCTGCAGAAACCCAGAATTCTGGGTTCTGATGCAGCAGAGAAACCCAATTTCTGGGTTTCTGCAGCAGCAGAAACCCAGAAATCTGGGTATGCAGCAGCAGCAGAACCCAGTTTTGGGGCTTCTGCTGCAGGCAGAAACCAAATTCTGGTTTCTGCTGCAGCAGCAGAAGCCCCAAAACTGGGCTATCTGCATTTTTGTGTTCCCAGTACAGTTAAGGCTGGTGAATTTTTGTGTCCCAGCCTCCGCATAAACCAATAAGGACAAACAACTTACTCTAAATTTTTGTGTTCCCCAATATTGCTCCACCAACCATTTCCACTCATTATAATCAACTCCAGGGGGACAATGACTTAAACGCTCACTGTCAGTTTTGTATTTCAGGTAATAATCTCTCCTTAATACAAATCGCCAACTTCGATACCTCTTCATCAAAACCCTCCAAACAGCACGCTCCACATTAGCACTCTTAGGGAGCACAAACATTTCCTATATCACATCACATATAAACAATTACAAATGTTAAACAATAAATATTTATACAATCATTTGCTTACACAAAAATACTTAAGAGTCAAGTGTATTTAACCTTCACTTTGTCCATGAGCTTTTTCCTGATGCTTAAATTTATATCAGACCATTTATTGACATTAAGTGGACAATATTGCTTCACTATATAACTTGTCTCCGTTATAAATTGTTGGGCATTATCACCAACTACCCTCAGAAGACATTCAGGTATATCCACAACCACTGGTTCAGATTTGTCATCTCTTTTACGTTTCCATTTTACACCACGAGTCTTTCCCCGTATGTTTGCTTTACCTAAAAAAAAACTATGTAGTAAATACAATGTAGATATTCAACTACATAAATTTAAACAACACTAACATACCAACTTCTATTTCAGATTGTTTTGAATGAGATCCTTCCACATGTGAGGATTCCACTTGAGTTGCCATTGAATCTATGAAAAGTACAAGCAAACATAAGGACTAACATTTGACATTTGTATAGAAACAACAAAATCATAATAAATAACATAATACAATATATTATAAATATTCATATAAAAATATTTACCATATAAAAACGTTCATTCACTAGAATTATAACTTATGGAGTCCACGTTGTCGTCATCATCATCATCATCATCTTCTTCTTCTTCTTTTTTAGACCAACAACCACTAAGTTTGTTCACATCATTTCTATCCACAGTTTCTGGATCTATATCAACCCTTACTAATGACATCTCCCCATCATCTGCATCAACCACACTATAATGGGAATCATCTACTAAACTAGGCTCTCCAACATCCCAATATAGTTCATTATCATCACCATTTTTTTTATCAAAAGCCATATCATAGTAGTTGCGAGGAATTGTTTTAACTACTATTCGCCAATTAGAGTCCAGTTGATCTGGCAAATAATACACTTGCTCAACTTGGCTAGCCAACACAAATAGCTCATCAGTTTGTAAAAAACGTGTGATATTAATTGTGATAACCCCATTCAGCTCATTCTTTATACCCTTTTTCTCATCATAGACATCATATCAATCACATTGAAAAAGTATAATTTTATTAGGACCGGGATATTCTAATTCAACAATGTCTCTTACTAATCCAAGATAGTCTTTCTCTCCACTATTGACATCCCCCTTCACAACCACTCCACTATTTTGGGTTTTACGTTTGTCAGCATGCTCCTTTGTATGGAATCTAAAGCCATTAACAATGTAACCTTTATAAGAAGAAATCCTTCTAATTGGACCTTGCGCCAAAGATAAAAGTTCTTTGTTTACTCTCTCATCACCATTGGCCCATAAATCTGTAATCTATTACACAAAACGGTAACATATTAGGTTAATGTAAGAGCAATCTCTTTATCATGTCATTGATAATTGATAATATTCATTGTATACTTACCTTATTGTCAAACCACTTTATAAATTCAACTTCTTCATGATTATCACATTCATACTCCCTATTCATTTAAAATAAATAAATACTATCAATACAATGTCTAATGCACTAACAAAAATTAATATTTTTAAGTTGTTAAAAATACTTACTCTATGTAAGGCTGGACCTCCTCACAATTCCTTAAAATATATAAATGAGCTCTTTTCCAGTCTTGAAAACTCAATTCCTTAATGACCCCTTTACTTAAGGGCTTTCCAGTCTTCGTGAAGATCGATAACTCTGATTGTTGTGCTTCACCACCATCATAGTTTCTATCTCTACGTGAGAATCTTGTTTCCGCCCTACCCAAATATCTAGAGCAAAAAGTCATACACTCATCTGCTATATAACCCTCAGCTATTGATCCTTCCGGACGAGCTTTATTACGCACATAACCTTTAAATTTTCGCATTTCCCTATTTTAAAAATAAACATAAAGTTTTACAACTCATCCTGAATATATATGGAATATAAAGAAAATACATAGATCAAAGTAGATATGCTTATACCTTTCAAAAGGAAACATCCATCTATATTGTACAGGCCCAGCTACCATTGCTTCACTTGGTAAATGTATATACAAGTGCACCATAATATCAAAAAAAGATAGAGGGAATATTCGCTCAAGCTTGCAAAAGGTTTTTGCAATTTTGTGTTCTAAGCTTTCCAACACATCCACCCTTAAAGCCTTTGAGCATAATTGCTTGAAGAACATCCCCATTTCAACTAAAGGCTCATAAACATCTTTCGGTAAGATCCCACAGAAAGTTGACGCGATTAAATCTTGCATAAACACATGACAATCATGACTTTTCATGCCAAAAATCCTACCCTCACTTTGATTTACACATCGAGCGAAATTAGAAGAGTATCCATCTGGAACTTTCAAACTAGCAAAGAAGTCACAAATTTTTCTCTTCTCTTTCAAAGTCAATGCAAAAGTAGACATTGGCATTTGTAATCTACCATTATTTTCAACAAGATGCAAATCCTTACGGATTCCTAACTCCTCGAAGTCCATACGAGAATTCACATTATCTTTATTTTTTCCGGCTACTCCCATTGTTGTTCCCAAAATATTATCACAAATATTTTTCTCAATATGCATGACATCTAAGTTGTGACGTATTAAGAGCTTGCTCCAATAGGGCAATCGGAAAAATATGCTTTTCTTCTTCCAATTATATATCAAAGAAGGGTGACTTCGTTTTCTTTTACCATTACCCTTGCCAAATGTTACATTAACACAACCATTCAGTTGGTCAATAATATCATCACCTGAAAGATGATTAGGTCGAGAACGGTCATCAATTAACCCATCAAAAGATTTTTTATCAAACCTCCACTTATGATTAGCTTCTAAAAATCTACGATGCCCCATGTAACAAAATTTACGACCATGTGTTAACCATTGAGAGCACGTAACATCAACATTGCAAGATGGACAAGCAAGGGCTCCTTTAGTACTCCACCCAGATAAATTCGCGTAAGCGGGAAAATCATTAATGGTCCATAATAATGCAGCTCGTAATTTGAAATTACAAGTTGTATAAGAGTCATACGTTTCAACCCCAACATCCCACAACTCTTGCAATTCATCGATTAAAGGATCTAAATAAACATCAATGTCATTTCCAGGAGCTTTTGGACCAGGAATTAGCAAAGAAAGCATGAAAAAATCACTTTTCATACACATCCAAGGTGGTAAATTATATGGAACTAATATCACAGGCCATATGCTATAAGAAGTGCTTAAATTTCCAAATGGGTTAAACCCATCTGAAGATAGCCCAAGCCTTACATTTCGGGAATCCAAAGAGAAGTCGGGATGCATCTCATCAAAAGATTTCCATGCCTTAGAATCGGCCGGATGCCTCAGAACCCCATCATCAGAGCGTTTCTCCTTATGCCACCGCATATAAGATGCTAGCTTTGAAGACATGTAAAATCTTTGAAGTCTTGGTATTAATGGAAAATGACGCAAGATTTTTTGTGGAATTTTTCTTCCCTTACTTGAACAAGCACTAAGATTATCATTTTCAACTTCACAACCACCATTTCTCCATCTTGAGCATCCACAGACCGGGCAACTCTGAAGATTCGCATATTGTTTTCGATAAAGAATGCAATCATTCTTACAAACATCAATCTTAGTATAATTCAAACCTAAATCATGTGTGTACTTTTTTGCTTCATAGGAATTTTTTGGAAATTTTTCATCATGAAGGAAGGCTTTTCGCAAAAGGCCAAGCAACTTAGTTAGAGATTTATCACTCCAACCATTGATGCATTTTAAATGGAGAATATGAACAATAAATTCCAACTTTGAGAAACTTTTACAACCAGGAAATAACTCTTGCTCGGCATCTTCCATCAATCTAGTAAACTTTTCATGTACATGGTCATTTTCCTTACTATCACAACCCACTTCAGCCACACCTTCATTGAAATTAATAGATCTTACGTTTGTTATATCATGGATTAAAGGAACAGTCTCATCAAATCCATCAAAATCATCATTCCCATCAGAATCTCATTTACTTCATTATCTTCAGTATCTTCTCCATGCAAAGACCAAATTTTATAGTCTTTTAATATCCCATAAACAATCAAATGAGTGAAAACCACATCTCTATCATGGAAATTACAATTCAAACAGTTGTAGCATGGACATCTTATTTTTCTATTGCTTCCTACCCTTTCAAATGCAAAGTTAAGAAACTCATTGATACCATTTTTATATTCTGGAGTTCGCCTATCTTTTAAACTTTTATGATTAATCCACTCTCTATTCATTGCGAAACACCTTATTTGGCTTCCTTTGTAATATCCTAATTTGAATTAACCAAATAAACATGCAATATCAGATATGGATTATAACAATATGAAAATAAAAACCAAAATAATGCACATAACAAGGCATACCTTCTCAACTGACAATACTTTTCCAACTATAGATCCAGAGAATGTGCTAGCTCTGAAAGAAAAATCAAGAAAGGATTAAGTCTCTGATGATTTTTTCTAGCAAGTTAAAATATTAGCTGTATGCATTATCCTTGCCACAGCAAATCATGTGCCTCCTGTGTTTCTTTGGTGATTATTAAGTCACAATGCTATCAAATCAAGCACTAAATTGTGATTCCTATTAAGACTAATTTCAGTCAATGTAGTGCTTTTTTTTGTTCATTTTCTTTTCTTCAAAGCATCAAGAAACAACCTGTCTCAATCTTATTGATTTTTGTTGTCTCATCTCATCAAGTGAATTGGGAAAATTTGTACAATTTACTGAATTTCCAGTTGACTAAATGAAAAAAAGCTAAAACTAAAGCCAAAAAGCAAAAGGAAAACAGACAATGAACCAATCTGATTTTGGCACAAAAGGGAAAGAAATGACTAAAGAGAGAACATACCCAAATTACTAAAATCTCTATGATATTACATAGAAAAAGAGAGACTGCTATAAGTCACTAAAACCCAGATAAAAGAAAGAAACCAGCAGTTCTAATCATCCAAAACCAGAATTGCATCCATCTCAGAGCCAAGTAGCTGTTACTGTTACACAGAGACACTATGGCAGCATTGTATTTTTTGTTGAAGTTAAAAAAAAAAGACTCAACCACTTTGCTTAAAGTGAATATCTTCTCATAAATGCACTTAATTTGATCCTTAAACACAGAGAAATCAGCCCCTTATAAATCAATTACACCCATCCACTCTAGGCATGCCTAATTACACTTCAATTTCACAATTTTCATGCTCAATACACAGCCAAAAATCAGCCCTTATCACTGCCGAAACCATCATCTTCCCTAAGTACCTTTTCTAGTGCATTCACACATGCATCACTCAATTTCACTACCATACTTACCGTTAATTAATTTAACCACTCAATTAATTTGAAAATCAACATTTAGATCAACTTAGGGTTTATGAAAATACATTAACCATATCCATGGTCATAAACAATCTTCTCATCACCTAACAACACACAAATTAATTACCATCTTTTGCATGTAAAAATTATTACAAAACATGATATTGAGTTAAAGTGAGTTAGGAGATTTTCTTACTACTTGACGAGGTTGAAAGCTTGCTAAAATGAATCTCCAACGCTTATAAATTCTTCTTGACACTTGATTTCCCTGTTTTCCTTGGCTTTATTTCATCAGATTCTTCTCCCTTCAATTTCAGCCAAAGAAGCAAATTTGTTTTCTTTCTTGCGTAAAGAAGGGCTGAGAGGTTAATTGACTTTGGGCAATCTGAAAGCTAGGGTTTCATGAACGAAATTGGGAAACAAATGCAAGTGTATGAGTTAATTAAATTGATTGAAGTTGAAGAAGAAAATGAGGGGGCAAATCGAGAAGAAGATAGGGATTTGAAGAAGGATTTAGGGATTTAGGGATTTTGGTGGTTTGTTTGATATTGTTATTTTTGTAAATGAAAATTTATTTTGGGATGCTGTAGATTAGAAGAACGCGAGGCAACAGTGGGCGCCAAAATTTTTCTTCTTTAGTGGGGAAAATATTTCGCCACTAAAAGCTTTATTTTCGCCACTAAAATCTTCTTCAGTGGCGTAACCATTTTTTGCCACTAAAAAAAACTCACTTTCAGTGGCGAAATATATTTTCGCCACTTTCGCCACTAAAAGTACATTTTTTAGTGGCTAAAATAATTTTTAGTGGCGAAATAAATTTCGCCACTAAAAAAACAAAATTTTCGCCACTAAAAATATTATTTCTTGTAGTTGTAATTAATCCATAGAACAGCCTTGTTCAGCAGTTGAATTTATTTGGTTAGTTGGGAACCAAAGCAAAAACTTAGCAAGCAGACAACCTAAATCACAGAATTTACGTGGTTCAGTAGAGAGTGGTTCATAATTATTCCACGGGAGAAAAAGTGGGTATTTTAATACTGCTGGGATCAAGACCGACTGAGTTACAAATGGGAAAATGAACTCATTAAGTGAAATATACCTCGGGGGTTTTACACAAGTCCAGTTACAATTTCTTAAGGGATCGGGGGGTGATTTACCAGCTTTCTCTCTCTATCACTAGTTCTTAAACTCTTAACTTTTACAAGTCGTGAGATGGCAGAATTTGCTAACCATGACTCAAAGAGTTCAACCCATTTATATAGGCTTCCAAATTACTATGTCACCATCTCTAACGTCATCTCATGTCACCTTGCCATCATTACAACCACACAACTCTTCTCAACTACCCTTAGATTGGCAAAATCAAATCAACCCATTCACTTTTACTGTACTACCAATTGCGACTCTGCCTACCACCTTCATGCCACTACACCGGCCTATGGCGGCTGTATGGGATACTTCTAAAGAAATCGTTGTCTTTTCCTTTGTCATTATTATCCTTATAGAAGTTTATCTTCTCACCTAGGGCATACGTTACATGACTCCAATACAGTTCAACTTGTGATCCCATCTTCGTTCCTGGATCAAAAAGCGAGGCAGATGCTACTGATTAAAGCTTCATTCAGCTCTATCAACCAAGTCGAGTTGACATATAAGGACTTCATCGGGTTGGTTTCAACAAATCCGAAGAGAACCCAAATCCATCACTTCTTTATGAGATCGGGTCGGCATAAATGATTGTCAAGCCTTAACAGATCCTATCACTGGAAGATCCTCTTTGGATCATGAGGTCGGGCTCATCTGTCAAACACATTCTGTCTTTATGGGCTCTTGGGCCTTTATCATCCATTTTTCGCTAAGTACAATACTCACTTTGATGGAGTGGTGCTTGGAGTGTTAGTGTCCTAGACATGCCACAAGATCTTCTAAGCGTGATTCGTGTGTGAATTAATCAAAAAATTTACAGAAAAACTCACCTTGATCGGTTTTAGGCTTTCAAAATTCTTTGGATGTAGTAGCTCGGAGCTTGAAATCGAGTTCCAAACTCTCGGTGAGTTTCCCTATCACCATCTTTTGACTCCCTATGTGCTAGCAAGAACAAATTTTGAAGAACAAAAATGTCTTTCATGGAGAGAGGCTCACGGTTTTAACAAGTAAAGAGAGAGTGAATAATGTTTTTTTTTTGTTTCAAAACATATCACTTAAGTTGACTTGTGTTGTGAAATAATAATGCCAACATTTATAATAGCCAACAACTTCCATCAAATAAT
>SKCR01052727.1:0-73416 GCA_019454045.1 Zanthoxylum bungeanum
ACACAAAATTTATTAGTTAAATAAAAAGAAAATACAAGAAAACTTAAATAAATACACAAGACACTTTCCTTTAGGTTTTCATGGAGAAATTCCTCCAAAGAAAGCATGAAAAATTACAAAGTTTAGTTTGATATTTATAGGCAAATCTAAAGGCTTCCACCAATTGCTCCACCAAACATGGCACAAAACATTATATCAAACATGGCACCAAACATGGAACCAAACCCTCCAAGCATGTTTGGTGGAAGTTTGACATTTTTATTTTTTATTATTATTTTTTTTAATTTTGAAAATGACTTTAATAATTACACATAACACACTTACATATATTTTATCAATTTAGGTCATGGAAACTTCATAATTCGAAATTTTATGAACTTCAGAGTTGTAGAGCTTTGAGTCTTCTTTAATCTGGAACTTGAATCACCTCAATTCGATATCGGAGTAAAACGTTATGGCCAAACTACGACAATTGCGCAAAGATGGAATTTCTGAAATTGTACTTCGTTAGAATGTCATTTCAAGTTTCCAATCTCCAAAATCAAAATGTCAAGTCCAATTTTTACCCTTATTTGTTCCACATTTAGTCCTAATTGATTCCATTAAGTCCCAATTTTATTTTATCTGTAAAATAAACTAAAACACATCAAAACGTTCATCAAACTCGAGAAACTAAATAAAATATTAGGTAAAATGAGCGGTAAATATTGATTTTTTTTTTCCGCTGACCAAATACATATATTTAAAGTTACAAATATCTTATGACATGATTTTCTTTACAAAAGTTGGAAATGGCATGATGCCATTGGAACATATTTTAATTTACTTTATGGAAGATAATTATTAACTTTATTAAAGTAATATGTGTGCCAATAGAAATGGAACAAAAAGAAAATAATTGTTATTTAATTTTCATTCTATTAAATTCGGCCAAGGTGATGAATTAACAAAATTATTTTGTTTTTCATTTTACAACACTTAGAAAAGTTTAACAAATATTTACAAAAGAGAGTTGAGAGCATTTGTGGAAGAAAGAAGAAAAACAAAGGCAAAACTTGAATTTTGTAAGTTTTTTCACATTTTCTCCTACATGAAAATTGTTTCAATTAATCTTAGCTTCAATTTGCATTGCTAAGTTGATGTCTATACTCTTTGATTTTTTAATTGATTGTGTTTAAAGCTTGTTGGATGTGTTCAAGCATGTATGTTTATTTATAAGTTTATTAGTGTAATTAAGCTTATAAGATTAAATAGTAATCAAAATTGACATTCTAGAGTTGATTAACCATTCATAATTAACCTAAAATTTTTATTGGGTTGTTTCATGATGGTGAGACTTGTTTGGTGAATTATTGAATTGATTAAAGCATTGAATTAATTCAATTTAATGTAAATTGTCCAATTTGAGTAATTTGTGAAATTAAGGTTCTTAACCTAATCAAATTTTGGGGATTTTCATATATATGATATAATTTGATGTATATTAAATTTGGGATTGATTGAATTTGATCTTAAAATGTTTTGAACATTTGAGGCCAAATTATAATTAAGAAAAATATGGGTTGTGTTAGGCAATTTCAAGAAAATTATGGATTTGTGTTGCAAATTATAATTTCATATATTAGACATGTATAAATCATTTTGAGATTGATTTAGAATCAATTAAATAAGTATTTGACTATTTAAGGACCAAAATGATTAAATTACAAAATCTTGGGGTAAATCGGCAATTATTAGAAATTTGATTTCTTGGGTTAAAATTTCAGATTTTAAATATTGTTTAATTAATTAAATAAATTTATTTAATTATTCCAAGAAAAAAATTTGAAATTGGAAAAATCTATTTTCCGCGTTCTACTACGCTAATCCTGTAATTCCGTGTAAAACTCACACCTTTTACCTATATAGAATCGATATTGGACACGACTCCGTGAAGTGGCAAGACGCCATGAAATCCAAGATGGACTCAATGTATGAGATTCAAGTTTGGAACTTGGTTCCGCTTCCCGAAGGAATTGTTCATATCAATTGTAAATGGATTTACAAGAGGAAGTGAGGGCCTGATGGAAAGGTTGAAACCTTTAAGGCTCGACTGATAGCTAAAGGTTACTCGCAGCGACCTAACATCGACTACGATGCGAAAAAATTTCCAGTTGCGATGCTAAAGTCTATAAGGATTTTTTTGTCTGTAGCCGTTTACCATGATTACGAGATTTGGAAAATGGATGTCAAAACAGCTTTTCTAAATGAGTTTCTTAATGAAGAAATCTATATGGAACAGACGGAGGGTTTTGCATCCAGCGAGAACTCGGGCATGGTATGCAAGCTGAAGAATTCCAATCATGGACTTAAACAGACTTCACGAAGTTGGAATCTTCGATTCGATGAGATAATCAAATTGTTTGGTTTTCTCAAGAATTCGGAAGAATCCTGTGTGTATAAGAAGGCCAGTGGGAGTATGGTGGTATTTTAATTCTCTATGTTGACGACATCCTTATCATTGGGAATGATATAAGGATGATGTAAGGCGTCAAAGCTTACCTCTGTAAGAATTTCTCCATGAAGGACCTGGGTGAAGCTTCTTATGTCTTAGGCATAAAACTCTTTAGAGATAGAGAAATGAAGCTTATTGGGTTACCCCAATCAACGTACATAGATAATATCTTAGAAAGATATAATTTTGGTAAGTGTAAGACAGCAAACATACCGTTCAGACATGGCTTACATCTTTCGAAGAAGATGTGTCAGTAAACAGAAGATGAGAAGATTAGAATGTCTAATCAACCTTATACTTCATGTTTGGGCAGCATCATGTATGTCATGCTATGTACTAGGCCTAATATCAGCATCGCAGTTTGTGTGACGTGCATATATCAGTCTAACCTAGGAAATGACCATTGGATGTCCATTAAACATATCCTTAAGTATCTTAAAGGTACTAAGAATAAGTTTATAATTTATGGAGGAAACGAACTGTAAATTAATGGGTATACAGATTTTGATTTCCAATCGAATCCTGATGATAGAAAGTCTACATCACGATTCGTGTTTACCCTTAACAGAGGTGCAGTTTGTTGGAAGAGTTCCAAAATGGGGTCGACAGCTGATTCCACCACAGAGGCGGAATATATTGCAGCTTCTGAAACTACAAAGGAAGTTGTATGGGTTAGGAACTTTATCATAGATTTGGGAGTAGTCTCAAGTATCAAGAATCTGATTCTGTTAAACTGTGATAATATTGGAGCCATTGTGTAAGCAAAAGAACCAAGGGCACACCAGAAGTCGAAGGATGTGGAACGAAAGTACCACATCATTCGAGAGATTGTGTCGCAAGGGGACATTGTCGTGTGCAAGGTACCGAGTGAAGATAATGTAGCAGACCCGCTTACCAAGGCCATACCTCTGAAGTTATTTGATAAACATATGGAGTCGAATGGTATTAGAAACAATCGATATTGGCACTAGAGCAAGTGGGAGATTTTGTAAGGGTTGGTGCTCTGAGCGCCAATTTTATTATGTATTTCCTTGTAAATACTAATGTAACATTTTATTATGAATAAAATAAACAGTTTCATTTATATAACATTCTCTTTTATAGACGCAATAGACCTTAGAATGATTGGTTATGATACTGTTGCAAAAGTGTCGCAACTGACATTGAGTTGTATCATGACGTTGTCATTCTTAGAGAATGGTACATGTCGTATACTGGAATCTTGGATTCTGATAGTTTCTCAATGAACCATGAGTCTTGGAGACTCATATAGGCGTGTAGGTGTTTATAGCGGATAAATAATGAACGACTCACCGAAGATTATTAATGGATGGTACACCAACGTCAATAAGAATCTTCTCAGGTTGAGTGAGCATAGTGATTCTTTGACTTGAGATATCACTGTGGATATATTAGTTATCCTCCACACTTAGATGGCGGTCACGTCACCGATCTATTTAGATCAGACCTCCGCATGTTCGTTGGTTGTGGACTAATGATTAGGATATCATATGTGTATCAAGAAAGGATCCGTCAGTTTTGTATACAAAGCATAAGTATTCAATATGGAATTAGCAATCTGTTAAATCCATGGGCCCGTGGTACACTGTAGAAATTAGTCTTAAGTGTTATTAATGGATTGCTAATAAAAATGTCGACGTGATTATATCTATAGAGATTTGACATTTATATCTATATCTCTGGAATAATCTGGATATCTGTGACAGAGGGATTATACGTATGATATGACCTCGACTTTTATGGTTCATAGTGTTTATCCGTGTTCGTCATAATTTACGGGTGGGTGAATTATGGAAATGAAATTTGATTTCGTGATGGATATGCCTGAATCTAGAGAGTCTCACTAATGAAATATACTCGTAGAGCACTAGGTCAATGTAACATCCCGCCCAAAGCCAGGATTCTACCGACAAGAGACAGGAAAACCCATCTCCATAAGCCTCCATTTCTACTAAAATTTCGGCATGACCTTTGCTAAAAATCATGAAACCTGGATCCAAGTCCAGCACCTCGAGGTGACTTGAAATTTAATTCAAAAACAATCATCTCAACTTATACAAATAGGCTTCCGGTCTGACAAATCTCAAATCATATACAAATAGGCCTCCGGCCTGACATAGACAAATGAATACAACCAACTACGTGCTCAGAACGAATTAAAATTATACATATGATACAAATAACTAAAACTAAGGCTGTGTGCTTAGCACTATTTAAAATTATACATATGATACAAATAAATAAAACTAAGGTCGTGGCAGCCCAGTCACACATCCTAGAACAATACAACGACTCAAGATCGATTTGACTGCATCGGGGTAATCCGCTGTCTATAAGACGTCAAAGGAAAATCTTCTAGCTCTTTAAGTCCAATATGGACCTCTAAAACTAGCAAACAGCCGGTGTGTGAGCTATAAAGCTCAGTAAGGACTCACGTCTTATGTAAATATATCACATGACAACAAGAACTTAAAATAGAAATCAGACATATGTAAATACATAAACTTATAAATCACATCCTTACCCGATGGTCGTTTACTTATGTTATACCTGGATAATTTACACATGGAACTGAAGCAACAATGAAATGAACTTGTCTTCTCAATTTCACACTAAACCTCACATCTACGGAGTTTTGGCATCTCTCATACACCAATCTAGAAGCATTCACCCACATACATACATACTCTTTTTCCGCATTGTAGCTATGCTTTATATACTAGCAATATCAAATTTTCTTCTAATCGGAACTAACTTATTATATACCAAACCACCTAAACATGTAGCTAAAGCCATCCCAAACCCGTGGTGGTTTAGTCAACTTAAACTATGGCTGGTTACTTCATATGAACTATGTGGGCTAAAAACATAAGCATTAATTAACTATGAGCTGTAAAAATTTTACTGAAACAATGATCTGAAGCCTCAGACCTCTATATAATATAAAATATTGACGTTTGATTCCATCCATTGGAATCCTCACAACTGCATTCTAAGTGTGGTAAACCCCCAACACCCAACCCTTACATTGATATCACAAACCGAGTATGCAGTTTGATATACAATTTATATAAAGTACATAATCATAGTATGCTACGAAACTACTTATCAAATAGAACTGGATATCACTGAACTTCCATATCAAAGAAACTATCTTAAAAGGCCAATCATTCTGAAAAGTCTTTTCTTGTCTGAAAATAAATCTCTTCATTTGAAACTTTTATGGAAATCCTTTTCTGTCTGTAAAACTTGAGAATCTCTAAAAATTATTTCCCTTGAAAAATCGTTTATAAACCATCATTTTCTATAAATTTGTCTCTGAAATCCATTTCTGAAAATCTGTTTTCTAAAAAATCTGTATCTGAAATATCTGTTTTGAAAATTATTTTTGAAACTGATCTCTAAAAACTAGTTTTGAAAAATTTGTCTCTGTCTCTGAAACCTTACGTATAGGGGCGTTACGTATTGTCGTCTCTCCATACGCCTAACTAGAGCCAGGAGTGCAAATCCATGACTTTGGGGCGATACATATCGCCGTCCCCCAAAACATACCACTCATATCCCTAAAACTAGTGGTCTTGGGGCGTTACGTATCATCGTCCCCCAAGTCACTGAACTAGAACTGGGGGTACAAATCTATGCTACCCTCCAAGCTTTGAATCCAGGATATAGAGGACTGTCATCCCTAGTCCTGAACTAGGATCTGGGGGCATTACGTATCGCCGTCCCCCCAGTCCTCTACATGTGCACATGTGTTGTCCGTCAATTCCTTATCTGAATCAAGTTACATACTGAGGTGGGTTTTTCCCCCATGCCTCAAAAATCTTAAAAGTCATGTATCAAAATTAAAAACTTTCTAAAACCTTTCATTTCTAAAATTCAGTGTAAAGAAAACTGGTTATCTTTTTAGAAACTGAAAAGTAAATCTCATTTATGAAATAAATCAATAATTAGGTATGAAAACATAAATAAAGTTTCCAAGACATGCTCATCATTATAACACTTTTCTTAATGTATATATTCATTTAGCATCACTTATGCAATGTAGCCATTTGTTATGCAACTTAATCATTTGAATACATATACAACCATCAAATACACACACCTATATACATCATAACATGCACGTCTCCTTACCAAATATACATATCCATACACCATAAGTATTTACATACATACTTTCTCATGCTCAAGTTTGATGCTCAACATCTCATTTACATATATTCATATACACATATACTCTATGCTCATTTAAACATGCATCAAAATACTTGTATACAATATACATAGATACTATATACATGCTTACTTATTTCTCCATGCATACATACATACTTTTTGTACTTCAATACACACGGCCTTTTGCTTATACATACATACTCTGTTTCATATGCTTACACATATGCATGCGTACTAACATACGTACTTGTTTCTGCCTACTTACGTACTATTTACTTATACATGCTGATACTTATCTATGTATATACTCGTGTTCTTATTTTGTATTATTCTACATGCATTTGTACATATATATTTACTTCCTTATAATTTATCATTCTTTAAACTTTAATCTTACTCCCTAGGGTGTAGTTTCTACAACCCCCAATCTCAGGTATCATTATATTATACTCATATGTATTTGCCCACATATCATTTATACATATACTTACTTGCATATACTTACTTGTATATATATATATATATATATATATATATATATATATATATATATATATATATATATTCAAATAGAACACATATCACAAGTATTCATCGTATGGATTACTTACCTGGCTTGGCGGACACTCATAATCCTGGTCCGATCTGTCAAAAAAAATAACAAAACATGGACAAAACTGCTATTTGCGGAAAGGAATACATGAATCCTCTATGATTTCTACGGTTTAAGCTTCATTACTCTAATATATCTTTATATACTATTCTAAACTAAATAGATGGCTTAGATTCTAATTTTACGCATTTGTCAAAAATCTTGCGGAAAAGTTTCTACAAACGCTGCAGAAGGATCCTGAACCTTCCGAACTTATCCGGAATTACTCAATTACTCTTGCAATATCATATTTATGCCGTATCCATAGTTACGGTCATCAATGCTCAGTCGAGCAAGAAACCCAGTTTCACCGAAAACCTGCTTTATCTACTGGATAAATCTAATCTAATTCGTTCTCACTCGAATTCTACGACAATCACATATTCAACATATTAAAGCTCAAACAACTCAATTTATAACACGACGCTAATCTACGGATCCACTGGGAATATCCGACTATAAAACTGGAAACTTTAAAAGAGTGAATTTTTACCGGGATGTCATACCAAAGTTTCGAGGGCATTTCGGACTCCCAATGAGCCCATGAATGCGCTAGTGTCGTCAGAATTCTGATCAGAGCTACTGTTCATTTTGGGTCACTATTCACATGTGCGGTTTTATCTTGATTTGTATGCAACCGAGCATAGATCGGAGAAATCGTCACCACCTTCTCGTTGTACTCGTCGAGGGCTTCGATTTGGCGGGTGGCTCGGGTCGTGAATCGAACCAACGAGCCGGAATCGTGAAACACATCTCACGCGGCTGTTTCTCCTTGTTTGCACTGATTCTGACGATCCATGCGACGGTTCCGGCCACTAGCAGGTGCGCCGTGGCCGGGTGCTTCAGGAGCTGGTGGTCCGCCGTTGCGATGTTGGCCAGATGACCAACGACGAATGGCTTCTCTCTCTCCCATGTTTGGAGACAAGGGGATGGGTGGAGGGAAATGTAAAGGTTTGCCCATTTCTTGATTTTCATAAACTTAGAGGTTCTTATAATCTTCTGGGAAAATATCATCTTGGTCCCCATATTTTAACAACTAAGCCCATTGTTTGGGGTCTCTTCAAAAAGTGGTAAACACGAAAAATGTTTTGTCTCAGAAAAATGAGTCTGATGGTTCAAGAATCAACTCAATCAGAGTTTGGTTACTATTTTTTTTTATCGAAACGGAAAACTTTACGCCCATAATAAAAATTGTGTAACTGATTTTTGAGACGATGCATCTTCTAACGCGACAAATCTTCACTTTATATTATTCTGATCCATATATCATCGCTTGAACTCTTATTCTTTATTATCTTCTTATTCTGAGAATATAACTTCAATCCGGGAACCTTCCAGAACTGTCTGGAAAATCTGGGATGTTACAGTCAACTTTTATAAATAATACTGATTATTTATAACTCGTTTAACGGTTAACCGAAAAATATATGCGAATGACCTAATGGTCATTTCCTAATTAATGTGTATTTGTATTTAATACTTGATTTTATTAAACACACATTAATTAAATATCAATTTGTGATATTTGACATATATCATTAATATATGTATTTGAGATATTCAAAGTAAATATAATACATATATTTAAGATATTTATATTAATTATTTAATTGTTAAATAATTAAATTAATTAATATATGAAATATCTTTAGTAATGATTTATTTTAGAAATGACATGATACCATTGGATCACTTGTAAGTTTACTTTATGAATAAGAAAATTGTTATCTTTTTATATTATGTAAATTTGTTCCAATGAAATTAAAACAAATTGCGAAATTCTATTCCAATTTATTTGTTCATTTTTCGGCAATATGGCAAATAAATATATAAGAATTTTTTGTTTTCATTTTCAAGACTTAGACAAGTTACACAAATATTTAAAAAGAGAGTTTAGAGAAAAGGTGGAAGAAAAGAAAGAAAACAAAGGCAAAACTAGTATTTTGTAAGTATTTTCATATTTCTTCTACATGAAAATTATTTCTATTAATCTTAGCTTCAATTTTTGTTGCTAATTTGATGTCTCTACTCTTTGAGTTTGTAATTAAATGTGTTTGAAGCTTGTTGGAGGTGTTTTGCATGTTAGATTAATTAATAAGCTAATTATTAGTAATTAAGTTTATTTGATTAATTAGTGATTAATGTTGTAATTCTAGAGTTGCTTAGCCATTCATAAATGACCTAGAATTATTCTTGAGTTGTTTCATGATGGTGGGACTTGTTTGGTGTGGTAAGGATTAAATTAAAGTGTTGAATTTTATTAATTTGGTGTAATTTGGTCAATTGGATAATTTGTAAAATTAGGGTTCATAACCCATTCCAAATTTGGGGATTTTCATATATGTGATGTAATTTTATGTATATATGATGTATATTAAATTTGGGATTGATTGGATTTGATCTTGACATGTTTTAAACTAAAAATGATCAAATTATAAATCCTGGAAAATTTAGGGGTGCTCTCGGTAATTTCCAAAATTTGGGGATTTGTGTTGCAAATTGTATTTTTATGTATTAGACATGTATAAGTCATTTTGATATTGATTTGGAATCAATTAAATATGTATTTGATAATTTAAGGAACAAAATAATCAAATTGCAAGACTTGTGGTAATTCGGCAATTAAAGGAAATATGATTTCTTGGGTTAAAATTTCATATTTTAAATATTGGTTAATTAAATAAATAAATTTATTTGATTGATCCAAGAAAAAATTTTGAAATTGGAAAATTCTGATTTTCCGCGTTCCGCTGCGCTAACCCAGTAATTCTCTATAAAACCCCAATAACTAGGGATTGACCCCAGGTTCATCAGTCACCGCTTGGTGATAGATCGTGTCCACAAATAATTGAAGCAGAAAAGAAGGGTTTTCAACCAGGAACGATACGGGGCGATCCATTCAGAAATTGAAAGATTACTAAAGGTCGAGTTTATCAGGGAATTTAAATATCCAGATTGGGTATCGAATGTGGTTTTGTTGAAGAAAGCCAATGAAAAGTGGAGAATATTAGTGGATTTCACTGATTTGAACAAAGCCTACCCGAAGGAAAATTTCTCACTCCCAAAGATAGATCAGTTGGTGGACTCGACAGCATGCCATAGGTTGCTCAGCTTTATGGATGTCTTCTCAGGGTATATCAGGTTAGGATGCATCATGAGGATGAGGAAAAGACAGTCTTCATTACTGACTAAGGGTTGTACTACTATAAACTGATGTCTTTTGGACTGAAGAATGTTGGGGCCACATTTCAGAGGTTGTGAACAAAGTGTTTAAGCCAGTCAAGGGAAAAAAATGCAAGTCTACGTTGATGACATGATCACGATGACTGTTAAGCCTGAAGATCATCTAGGTGACCTCAGAGGGACGTTCGAGCTCCTGAGAAAGCATAATATGCAGTTAAATCCGGATAATTGCACTTTCAAGTATCTTTGGGGAATTGTTTGGGGTAAATAGTAAGTGCACGAGGCATCGAGGCAAACCAACCAAAAATCAAGGCAGTATTGGATCTAAAACCTCCAAGGATGGTCAATGAAGTGCAGAGTTAACAGGTCGGGTGGCAGCACTAAACCGGTTCATCTCTAAAGCCACCGAAAAATGTCATGTTTTCTTCCAATTGATCAAGAAGGCTAAAAATGAACTCAGGTGGACGAGTGAGTGCGAGGACACAACCCAACAACTTAAAGAATACCTGGCTCAACCTCCACTATTGGAAAAGCTGATTCCGGGTGAAGTATTATTCTTATACTTGACTGTTTATGAATATGTTGTAAGCTCGGTATTAGTACATAAAGTAAACAAAATCCAAAGGTCATTGTACTATACTATTAAGGCTTTGTTGGATGCGAAAACTCAGTATCCAGCCCATGAGCTAATAGCTTTGTCTTTGGTCATTGCAACAATGATGTTACGTCCTTATTTTCAAGCCCATCCCATCGGGGTGTATACCGACCACCCGCTGAAGTAGATATTGCATAAGCCAGAGACATCGGATCGTCTGGTGAAATGGTTCATGGAACTCAGTGAGTATGACATATCCTACTTACCTAGGGTGTCAATTAAGGGGCAAGCATTGGCAGATTTTGTCACAAAATTCACTAGTCCTCAGGTTATGATAGTAGGGGAAGTCAAGTGGGAGTTGGTCGTTGATGGCTCGGTCTGTTCATAAGGATATGGAGCCGGGGTAATCCTCAGAAGTAATAAAAGGGATGAATACTAAATTTTAGGGATTGGTTGGTTATTTTCTAGCAATTTTTAGCATTTTCATAACTTGTAAAAGATAGCAAAAAGTTTTAGGTTAAAGAGAGATAATGCAGGTCGGTTTGACCCGAGTTGGTAATAAAAGTTATATTTCCTTTGTATTCGTGGACGTAGGTTGGATCCATTCCATTGAACCACTTAAATCCTTTGTTTTCTCTATGTATTCTATTCTTTATCGCTTGCCACGTTTGCTTTGGTTCCCACATAACCAAACAAATTCACTGCTTGGGGAGGTTTTTTCCATGAGTAGTGTTTCCCGAATTACCCCTGAAATGAAAAACAACCATCAACACTAACCGATTCCATATAATATGTATATTTAGATGTATCATTTAGATATTCATCTATCTCTTTTCAATCTTTAAATGACTGATTTTGCTTTCATTTTAGTTTAGGATAGCAAATAGATGACCTTGTAAGTGGAAAATGTTGGGATTTATGTCCTAAAGCTTCATGCATTGTGAAACGGAATTGATTATTGTAATAATAATAAATGCATTATTCATTTTAACAAAGTTGTTTGATTTATATCGCATATTGTCCAATTGTCTTGTTTACCTTGATTACTATTGTACCTTCAGACTTAGTGTATGTTTGATGCACAAGAGGATTTAAGTCTGGAGTTAGTAATCTAAATAGTCCATGGAGAGCAAACAAAGAGGGTACTTTGTTTGTGGTTTATCTATAATTGCGGTCCATTCTATACTTGTATGACAATCTTGATCCGGGATAGTTCATGTAGTGAAATGGGAATGGAAGCTCCTTGTATGATGAGATCATATAGGACTGGACTCAGATAAATACAAATTTATTTTAATATCCGTTAACCGAAGAAATTTATTTTATCTAATAGATGGTCATATATGGATTCGATCTTAATCCTTAGTGTACTACGAACTCCTGCATGGCATTTTACTATGGTGAGGTTGGTGTTGCATTCTCAGCCAATAACTACGTATTTTGGGGATATGGTTTGGTGTGTAACTGGGAATGTTTTACATAGTTATGGAATTCACTCCTTCTTACGAGAAGCAGAAGAATATCTTTTTTAAGAGTTGATTCGAGGCTTGAACAATTTGAGCGCTCAACTTTTCTATTACGAATAGAAAGTTTTATATTCATAATTGTTATGAATTATTTGTTCATTATAGAATCAATGGTGCTTAAGAGACAAAATATTTAGAGGAGTTTAACATACTTTTGACCCGGCTCTATTTATGAGATATTCGTGAAGGGCTATATCCATATGTAATGATTATATCTATGGACACCGAAGTTGTTTTATTTTATTTTATCCATCTACGGTAACTGGAGTTCAACTTCGAGTTTTTAGTGGAATAACGCGGAGTTACTAATTCGTAATATTTGATTAAATAGTTTAATTAATATTTTGGATTTATTGGAGCTCGGAAACGTAGGTCCATTTGGTCCCCCGTGCTAGCTCGATTAACTGTAGCAAACCTAATATAATTAGATTGTCTAATTATATGATCACTTTATATTTATATATTATTAATGAGATTAATAATATTTATTGTCACAAATGAAAACTATGTTAAATTAGTTTAACTTAATATTTTCTAGAATTCTTTGATTATGAGATAATCAAGTTGGTAATAATTATGAGATAATTACTACAACATAATTGAAGGTAAATAAATCATTATTAAGATATTGATTTTTATTTACCATTGGAGACAAAGGCATATGGCTTACCATGTCATCCAAGTAATTATGTCTATTAGGTGGCATGTATACACCTAATATATTTTTCATTAGCTAATGCATTTTATGTTTTGGTATGGCCTTCATATTATATGTTTGCCATTGAAAGAAAGCATTATATGCTTAATGACAAAGTTCTTGTCTTTAACTTATCATTTCTTATGCTTTGGTATGACATCCATATTTTTGTGTTGGCCATTGCAAGAAAGCATTAGATGCTTAATGACAAGGTTAGTTGGCTTGTTTAAGAGAATATAATCTCTATCATTTCTCTCACTTCCTAAGGTTAACATTTTGCAAACATTCACATAATTGTTGTGAGAAAGATTTGAGAGAAAATAGATAGAGTTCAAACATTCACAAGTGTTGTGAGAGTGTTTGAAATTCCTAAAGCCAAACACCAATTGTGACATCTTGATTCTCTAAATCGTTTGGAGTTTAATCTTTGTGAGTGAAGCCCACACTTCGGTTTGTTGGTTTCGAATCATAGTTCGGAAGATCGAGTGGTTGATCCAAGTGTTGGATAACAAAAGATTGATTTTGGCTACTACAACAAAGGAATAAGGTAAAGAAAATTTTAAAGATCCATACCGAATCCGGTGGCACCACAAATAACTTCCGCCGCGCTAAGCGTAGTCGTTTCCTACAGAAAATTGGGTGACATATACAGAATCCAACTGTGGAAAGTCTCAAATTGAATGACATGAAATGTGGTATATATATATGGCTAAAAATTATTTAAAAAATCTATGTTGTTACTTCTATCATACATCCTAGATTTTGCTATTCGTTATATCAGTTCAAAAGTTAGTCCTTATGTGTTAAAATTACTTAAAAAATATGTGGTTACTTCAATAGTACTAGATCTTTTTTTTTAGGGTAATAATATTTTTGTTTAATATAACTTCAATTCTAAACATTTATGACTGGTAATATGTGAAACATATATTAAAAAAGATTAACTGTAACTGATTCCTTCCCAGAGGTTCGAAACACATACCTCTTATTATTGTTTTAGAAATTTTACCAATTAAACTAATCAACACCCACAAGTAAAAAGAGAAAATGAGTATAATCCCATGATATTTGACAAAACTAATCGAAATCCCCATGAAGTTTAAAAACTAAACAAAGTCTCACACTGTTATAACAGAACCCCATGATAGTAGGGACGATAATCGGGACGTCTCGTTCCTACCGAGTCTTATGCCGTCCCGATTACTATTTGGGTTGAAGAAATCGTCACGAATCGCGATTGGTATTTTGAATGGGAACGAAAAATCATCTCGAGTCCCGGACGGAATAGTGTAGGATCCTAAATTGGGATAAAAATTCAGGACTTTTTAGGTTAAAATTCGGGATAAAAAAACATCTCGAATCTCAGCTCAGATTTTTTATCCGGGACGGCGTTTCATCCCAAATCCCTATCAGAACTTTCATTCGGTACGGAAAATCATCCCGAATTGAATGGGACGTGATCGAGATCCGGAATTTTCTGCCTATCCTACCTGATAGCTTTTACTGAGAGAATATTTTTGGAAGATAGATGAGTTTTGTTTAGTTTTTAAACATTAAGGGATTTCGATTAGTTTTATCAAATATCATAAGGGTTATGCTCATTTTCCCCAGATAAAAATATTGAATAATCAAATTAGATTTTAGTAAAAACATCTATACAATGCGGATATTTTGGATAATTATTTAAAATATATTTATGAACTAACAAAATAATTGACTCAAACCCTAAAAAATAAAGAAGTATTTACTCTAACAAATACATACATATTGAAAGTGTGAGGAAACATGTGAACCATACCTTTAAAAATGTGGATATACAAGCACGTAGTATGATTTAGTTTGGTGCAATAATTTTTGTTGATGGAACTGTTGATTCCGGAGCAATATTGCTATAGAGACAGAGAATGACTGTGGGATTCTGGAGATGTTAATGTTAACTGGATCCTTTAGTTGCTTCTCCGAAGATAAAGTAGTGTCGAAACATAGTGACTTATAATTGGTTCGTATTAAACACTTTTTTTTTGAATCATTAGAAATCTTACCGCCAAATCATTCTTTTCGGGCTTAAGCGGAGTAGGTAAAATTCTCGACTATCCCAGACTCTTACAAAAAACGTATTTCCTGAATTCGAATCCGGGATCTCAAAATGAGATATTAAATCCTCCACCATCAAACTACGTCCATTGAGGACAATTTATATTAAGCACGTGTCTAAATAAGTGGTTTATGGCAATGAGAAAGTCATTATTATGAATATAAATAGAATGATAGGTGAATAAATGTTAAGTTAATTAAGCACCATTTTAGTGAATAAATTGTGAGCAATATATAATATTATTGAATATGGGGACAGATGTATTGGGTGGTTACAAGTCCTGTCAAGATCATGCTAATAAGATGGGCAGGAAGGTCAACAGCTTTCAAGGCTAGGGTTCATTGTCACGAATTACGTCAAGTTGAAAAGTTATCATGGGTTCCATTATTAATTAATCTTGTTGCCTTGTGGCAAGCGGATGAGTGGTAAATAGATCACTATTTCCCACTCATTTGACTTAATATTTTGTATAATTTCTTGGGTTCTGTAAATATTTTGATGTGTTTTGTGGTATTTTGTAGATAAATAAAATAACAGGATTCTCTGGAGGCAATTCGGGGCAAAAACAGCGGAAAACGAATAAAAAGGACAAAAATATAAATTTCCTGCAAAAATGCGTCGTCTGCTAACATGCGTCGGAGACTGTTAACATGCATTGGACGTGTGTCACAATCATAGAAGTTTTGCTAAAATGCGCACTTGCTATCGTGCGCCCGCCACGTGTCACCATCTTCGCAAAAGCCGTGCAACGTGTCAATAATCAACGGCGCAAGGTGCACGCGTCGCGACGCGTGAGGCCAAATTTTACCTATAAATTGAGGCCGAATTTCATTTGTAAAAACATATTTTCAACTAAGGAATTCCTTAAGAATACTAAGAAGATTGTATCTTGCTTGTTTATTTATAGCTTTCTACATTTAATTTTATTTACTTTACGCAATAGTACTTTCTTTTCTTTACTTTTCTGTCTTTATTTTCTTTATTCAGAATGAGAAGGTAACTCCCCTCTACTGGAGTTAAAGGTCAAGCTTTTATTACTAATATTTATATTAATCTCCCTTAATTATAATATATAAACTATTTAAAACGTGACTTAATGGGATACCGCCTTTATGATCGGTTGGACTTAATAAAATTGGTTTTAACCTGACTAAACATGGATACCGCCTGTATGGTCAGTTGGAATTAATTATAAATATGACTTAATCAGGATACCGTCTATATGGTCGGTTGGTAATTATCACGCAAAGTTAATATATTATAATAAGGGAGATATCTAAAATAGAAGTAATAAAAGTGGATCCTCTAACCCCAAAATTTTATTTTATTGTATTTTTACCTTTTTAATTTCCAGCATTTACTTTATGTTATTTATTTTATTTAAGCTTTTATTAGTCTTAGATATTTGTAGTAACTAAACCTGTTATCTGGGGTTGTGATGAATTCCAATATCACCGTTTTATAAGGGGTTATTTCATGTTTTGGGTAATATAAAGGTTTATTTATTAAGTCTTAAGCTTAATGCTTCTTGTTAACTGGCCATTAATAAGATTGATATAGTAAACTTAAAATAAACTTGACAAAGGAATTTGAGGTTTCAGCCTTAGACTTAATAGCTCACGATCTTCCTTGAGGATAGATAACCTTTAATAGATTTCCTTACAGGATAGACATATACATGTCGGGCGGGGGTAGCCACAATTGGAACTTAATCTTAATGAATTCAGGTAACTTGGTTGACATAGATATATGATTAATTGTGTTACACTGGGTCTTTGCATCTGACCATCGACATAGGCTTTTGCATAATGTCGTGTTTCAGGTTAGTAAGACAATATATTACACAAACATGAGATAACCACTTCATCTTTAAATAGATATTGGAAAGATTCACAACCCTAGACAGTTTTATAATATTGAATTTTCCTTTAATTCACTTTCACACTGTTTTATTTACTTGTTTTAGTTTAAAGTCACCATCCAATCAAACAACCAATCTATTAGATACTCGTAAAAAATTGGCTTCATAAATTAATAACTTAGGTATTAAGTCCTCGTGGGATCGATACATTTTATACTACTTGAACGATACGTGCGCTTGCGTTATACGTGTGTGATCACGCCGGTCAAGTTTTTGGCACCGTTATTTGTGTCTAATTTGTTTTTATTTATTATTTCTTTTTTCTTGTGTTTCAGGTTCTCATACACTACATAAGAAGAACCAAAGCTTTGAAATCTATCTGCTTGACCCATAAATTGAAAGAACCATTAGATAGTTGAGAAGGGAAAGACGGGAAGGCCAAGAAGCAATCATCAACATGGAACCTGAACCTTTGGAAGTTGCACCACCAATTCCCATTCGAGACTGAACTATTCTGGTGGTTGACGACTTCATTTCATATATTGTACTTCCTCACTTACCAGAAAATACGTGTGACATCAAAACATGCATTCAGATGATACATGAGTCAGTTCAGTTTTGGGGGAATGCAACTGAAGATCCTAATGCCCATATCAGCAACTTCCTGGATGTTAACGGCACTTTCAATTACAACCGAGCAGCTAATGAAGCAATGAGACTGTGTGTTTTCCCATATTCCTTGAAAGACAAAGCTAAGGCTTGGCTACATTCACTACCAGCAGGTTCAATCACAACTTGGAACACTCTTGCCACCAAATTCCTTGCAAAATAATTTCCACCAGCCAGAACCGCAAAGTTGAGGAATGATATCACATCCTTTGTGCAACATGATTCGGAATCTCTCTATGAAGCTTGGGAAAGGTACAAGGATTTGCTCAGAAAATGTCCTCATCATGAGATTGCAAATTAGCTACAAGTCCAAACATTCTACAATGGACTTTCTGGACTGATGAGAACCACAATTGATGTTGCTGTTGGAGGAGCTTTAATGGAAAAATGAGAAGATCGGGCCTGGGACCTAATTGAAGAAATGGCCAACAACAATTCTTTGTCGCCAACAGAAATGAGCATGATCCAAAGAATTTCTGGAATTTATGAAGTTGGAGCCAACACAGCAGTGAATGCCAAGCTGGATCAGATATGTAAATTCATGGAGACTCTTAGCATGCAAGGCAATATTGGATCTGCAAGTTCACCATATGGAGGAGCACTAGAGACAAACCAATATGAAGAGACGGTGAATTATGTCGACAATTTCAACAGACAGGGGAACAATCCATATTCCAACACCTACAACCCAGGGTGGAAGAATCATCCCAATTTTGCATGGAGCAACAATTCAGGGCAAAAAGAACAATCCACCACCCGGATTCCAACAACAAAATAAAGGCCATGAGTATGAAAAAGAACCAGGAATAACAGAAGTGTTGGCCCAATTGAAAAAGCAAGAAGCAAAATATGATGCCTTAACAGCTATGGTTCAAAATCAAATAGCATTGAATCAAAGCCATTCAGCTTCTATTAAAGCACTGGAGAATCAATGGGACAACTGGCCAATGCTCAGAGATACAGACCACTAGGTAATCTTCCTAGCAACACAGAACCTAATCCAAGGAACCGAGGGAATGAGCTGTTGGTTTCTATAATATGTCCCAAGGAAAGATTAAGCATTTGAAATACAATAAATGAATATATATTTAACTTTGAAGTATGGCGGAATCATACTTACAATGCTTTGTTGATGAAGAAAATCAACCAAAATGGAAGCTCCAAGTGTTGATTGATTCGGCCAAGAGGAGAAGAATGTGGAAAGCTCCAAGCTTTGTGAATTCCTTGCTCTATGATAGTTTCCCTATCACCTCTTTTGATCCCTTGAAGGTGCTAGCCTTGCATGTGAGAAGATGTTCCAAACAACCACACTATCTTCAAGCTTTTGGCAACCAAAATGAAGAAGATGAAGACCAAAAACTGCATGCAGTTTTCGGCAATGTGAGAGAGAAGAGATAGATTGTTCTTGTTGATTTTTGATACCAAAAATCAATTTATATTTATGCCATAATATTTATTAAATAATAATAAATCTATGACACAAACCATGCAAAGGCTTAGAGTGTCAAACACTCAAATTCCATGCATAAAATTGAGTGTATTATACACTATCACCATGCAATGCATTATCAATAAAATAATACATATAATGACATGTGTCATGTGGGCCCCACACGTTTCCAAATGAAAGTGGGCCCACGTGCACTCACGCGTTCGGGTTCGATATTTCCGAAATACCGAACTTGCGTCGCGACGTTAATTAAATCGAATTTAAATAAATAATCGCGCCTAGCGAAAATATTATTTACGTCGCTAACGAATTAATTCTAAATTAACTCGTCGAATTCAAATTAACTCGTATGCCCGAATTAAAATCTAATTTTAATTTCGCGTCGAAATCGAATTTCAATTATTATCGAATATAATAATTTAATTTTACTGAATTCCAAATTAATCGTTCTCTCTCTCTAAATAAGGCACTTTATCCGAGATAAAGTTTCTCCGCAATTAATCCAAGATTAATTAAGTTCGAATCAAATATCATAGGTGAATCTTCAGGAAGCGACCCAAGAGATCTCCGGATATGTTGGCAGTAAATACGGTCGTCGGATAATCCGAACACGCACGTACCTCGTACTACGTTCTTACCGATTCACAAGACAAGGTTGGCTTCTAGCAAAGCGCCATGCCTACCCAATTCTCCAGAAATATTCTTATAGGAATATAAGATCTATATCAAGCGTAGTATACCGTAGTATTGCGTACATCGATCCAGTATCGGATGATCACATGCTAGGCCTGGGGCTGGAGATGTGTCTGCCCCGTACGAAACATATATCGGACATCAAGCAACTAGTCTCTTTAAATCGGACAATCCTGACCTAGTCATATTGTCCCGACGGTTGCAACCTTTTATAGAGTACTAGTTCTGTGTCCTGCGTGATCATCACCTCCATATGTCTGAAGCGATACTTCCATCTTGACATCACATCCAGTACACTACGATTCTCGATAAACCCAGAAGAGGTGTACACAGAACCGGTTAAGGTCCCCAACCACCAAAACCAAAGTTTACCGATTGTCGCAAGTACTAGCGATGTAAGTCTCAGGTTAAGACCATATACACCTACCCTGATGCGGCCTCCCATAGACACCGCAATACTACCAATGGGATTCCGCGGGGTCTATCCAGAGCGAAGCTGTTTTCCGTACCATCGGTAAAACACAACCTCCTATCGCACTTGCATAAGTATCCAATACTTAAATATATGAGAACTATGCCGTTGTGCCCTCACAACGTGCACAAGCGCAATACTAGTCTATTCCGCATTATCGATGTCCAGTCTCGATAATACTACGGCTAGGGATATTTAATGATTAAACCTTTATGGATTGATACTGTCTCATATCATCTCAATCCAGTACTAATCATATGGACTTTCGCCATTTATATATCAAAGTAAATAATATTACAAAATGGCAAAAGGCAATTTCATTATCACATAGTTAATTTTGTACAATAATACAATATCATTTACAAACAGTGACGCTATGGGACATAATGTCTAACAATCTCCCACTTGGCCTATAGCCAGTCACTCAAGCATCTAATACCCGAACTATGTATGTGTCGTTCAAAAACTTGCTGAAGAACAGCCTTCGTCAGCGGATCTGCAATGTTGTCATCTGATGTGACCTTCTCGACTTTTACATCGCCACGATGTATAATCTCCCGAATCAGATGATGGTAACGTCGAAGAACATGCTTGGACCGTTGATGAGACCTTGGTTCCTTAGCCTGTGCTATAGCCCCGTTATTGTCACAATACAATGGAACGGGCTCAGCTGCTAACGGAACTACTCCTAATCCGATTAGGAACTTTCGGATCCAAACTGCCTCCTTTGCTGCTTCAGATGCAGCGATGTACTCCGCTTCTGTTGTTGAATCGGCAACAGTATCTTGCTTGGAAGATTTCCAGCTCACTGCTCCGTTATTCAAACAAAAAATGTACCCGGATTGCGACTTGTAGTCATCCTTGTCGGTTTGGAAACTTGCATCGGTATACCCAGATACCGCAAGTTCTCCACCTCCATAAATTAAGAAAGCATCCTTAGTTCGTTTAAGATACTTAAGGATATTCTTAACTGCTATCCAGTGACCTTCACCTGGATCGGCCTGATAGCGACTGCACATGCTCAAAGCATATGAGACATCAGGTCGTGTACATATCATGGCATACATGATCGATCCGACTGCCGAGGCGAACGGTATCCGACTCATGTGGTCTCTCTCTTCCTGAGTCTTAGGACACATGTCCTTAGACAGAGAGGTACCACGTACCATTGGAACCAATCCCCTCTTGGATTGTTCCATGTTGAATCGCTTCAACACTTTATCAATGTATGTACTCTGGGAGAGTCCAAGCAGCTTTCTAGATCTATCCCTGTAGATCTTTATTCCAAGAATAAAGGCTGCTTCTCCCAGATCTTTCATGGAGAATTTTAATGAAAGCCAAGCTTTCACCGACGTTAGCATGGGAATGTCATTGCCTATAAGCAATACGTCGTCGACATAAAGGACAATAAAAGTAAGTGCTCTCCCACTAACCTTCTTGTATACACAAGGGTCATCTGCGTTTTGCACGAAATCATATTTTATGATCTCATCAAAACGCTGATTCCATGACCGTGATGCTTGCTTCAATCCATAAATGGATCGATTTAACTTACAAACCTTGTTTGCAAGTCTAGGTACGATAAAACCGTCAGGCTGTTGCATATAAACATCCTCCAAAAGGTTTCCGTTAAGGAAAGCGGTTTTAACGTCCATCTGCCATATCTCGTAATCGAAATATGCAGCTATTGCAAGCATTATCCGAATGGATTTAATCATGGCAACGGGTGAGAAGGTTTCGTCATAATCAATACCATATTGTTGACGATACCCCTTCGCTACAAGCCTAGCTTTGTACGTTTGTACGTTGCCATCCATGTCGGTCTTCTTCTTGAAGATCCATCTGCATCCAATAGGCTTTACGCCTTCTGGTGCATCAACCAGTGTCCAAACTTGGTTGGCGTACATGGAATCCATCTCGGACTTCATGGCATCTTGCCATAAAGCGGAATCGATATTTTGTATCGCTTCCTCATACGTAGCCGGTTCATTATCCTCAATAAGATTAATATCTACATGAGGTGAGATCAGGAACCCATACCTCTCAGGTACTGTTCTGACTCTCTCCGACCTACGCGGGTCCTTGTGTATGTGAAGTTTGTGGTACAGACTCATCCCGGACGGTCTGTTCTTGTTCCGTCGTTGATTCATTGCCAGGAACAGTATCACTACGATCTTCATCGAGTTCTACTTTCCTCCCACTTACCACTGCATTTATAAAATCCTTCTCAAGGAAAAATGCTTGTAGAGCAACAAATACTTTGTTCTCTTGTGGGTGATAGAAGTAATATCCTTTGGTTTCCCTAGGATATCCTACAAAAAGGCATTTATCAGTTTTGGGTTCAAGTTTGGTACTTTCCAAACGTTTAACATAGCCCAGCATCCCCAAATCTTCAGGAAAGAGAAACCTGGTTTCCTTCCTGTCCATATCTCATATGGAGTCTGTTCAACAGACTTCGACGGTACTTATTCAAAATAAGTATAGCAACTGTTTAATGCGTATCCCCAGAAGGATATTGGTAGCTCAGTGCGACTCATCATTGACCTTACCATGTCCAACAAGGTGCGGTTTCTCCGTTCGGACACACCGTTTAATTGCGGTGTTCCAGGAGGAGTCCACTGTGAAAGAATACCATATTCTTTCAAGTAATCTTGAAACTCATAACTTAAGTATTCGCCACCACGGTCTGACCGTAATGTCTTAATACTCTTCTCCTGTTTGTTTCTCCACTTCGTGTCGAAACTCTTTGAATTTCTCAAAAGTTTCCGACTTGTGTCTCATAAGATACACATAACCGTAACGAGATGCATCATCTGTAAAGGTTACGAAGTAGTGAAATCCACCTCTAGCCTGGCTAGACATGGGCCCGCATACGTCAGTATGAACGAGAGCTAACAGTTCTGTGGCACGTTCACCTTTACCGCTAAAAGGTGATTTAGGCATTTTGCCTAAAAGACAAGATTCGCAGACGTCATATGAATTGGGATCAAATTCGTCCAAGTACCCACTCTTCGAAAGTGTGGATATGCGAGTCTTGTTAATGTGTCCTAGACGACAATGCCACATATAAGCTTCATCTTTTAGATTACTCCTTTTGAGCCTTTTGTTTGTCATTTTAGGAGATTCATTTATATTCAAAATATAAAGACCGTTATTTGCAACAGCTGTGCAAATTTCTGCATCATTTTTTATATAAATAACACCCAGTGTTCTAAATACAAAAGTGTAACCCTGCTGGGTTAACAAGGATACAGATATAATATTCCTAGTTAAACTAGGTACAAAATAACAGTTCAAAAGTTTAAGTACATGCCCTGAGGGCAGTTCTAAAACAAAAGTCCCTACGGCCAAAACAGCAACTGGTGTTCCGTTTCCGACCCGTAGATCCATCTCCCCTGATGCCAGCATCCTGCTATCATGCAGATCCAGAGGCGATAGCCTGCCAGCCTTGATATCCTCCCTCTGCACAATGCTCATTGGCAGTCACGTTTCCAGTGACCCCTCTTGCCGCAGTTGAGGCAGATGTCGCGAGATTTGTCCTTTGGCTTCCTAGAAGCCACTGTCAACTTGCCTTTGCCCTTTTTCTTGAACTTCTTCTTCCTCGCACCTCCAATTGCCTTGGGCCCACCCCTTGGCGCATGAGAGGTCGATGCAAAATGCGCCTCGCGCTTGCTCCCCTTTAGGAGTTCCCTTTCGGACTCCTTCAATACGGATAACAGCTCTCCAAGAGTGTCATCTGTATCCATCAACTTATAGTTGATTATGATTTGTTTCCAAGTATCAGGAAGTGACTGCAAGATCATATCTATAGTCAGCTCAGCCTCCAAGACTATTCCCATATTGGCCAACTCATCAATATCGGCGATCATTTGAGTCCCGTGGGCCTCAACTGATGCGCCGTCTGTCATCCGGGAGCGGAAGAGTTTCCTTACTAGCTCGTACCTCTTCATCCGCTTATTGGTGCGGTGAAGATCACGCAATCTTGCCATCATGTTATAGGGATCCAAGTCCCTGTACTGGCGTCTGAAATGCTTGGTCATTGCAGCTAGCATAACTGAGAGCTTGGTCACAATCGTCACTATGAGTCTTCCATAACTCTAGCTCCAGTGGCTCAGTGGGTTCAGGCGGGAGAGGTCTCTGAATAGTATACAGTATCCTCTCAGCCCCAAGCACTATCTTGAGGTTCATTTCCCAGTCGGCAAAGTTTGTCCCTTTGAAGACATTATCGCCCATGATTATGTCGCGGATATTACCTTTGCCAATCATCTTGACAACTATAGTCCAACTATAAAGTCAACGATGTTATGGGTACAGTCAAACTGTTACAAAAATAACAATATATTAGTCCAACTAATTATTTAAAATATTGACGAAATAATTTTGAAAGACGCGTAAGGCTAAGTATCTGAATGAAATTGCAAATTCAATAATAGCCTCCCACTATTTTCTTCAAGTTTCTAACCCTCTGTAGAGAACTCGGGAAATCGAATTCCTAGTGGGCTAGGATCCCGTTAAATAACACACAACCTTGACTTTGGCCAATAAAAATTGTATGCTATTTAACTTAGGTAGATCTCCATGATCAATTGGATCTCATCCAATTCCTAGATCCGGTTAGGTGGACATCCAAGTCCGAAACATATGTATAATGCCAATGTAACCATTACATTTTCCTAACCCTATCCTCCGAATCATCTAGGCCTTGGCTTTGGCCAAAAACAAACCTAATGATTCCAGTTAAGCGGGACCCATTGACGAGGAAAGTTTCGTAATCAATGTCGTTGGACAAAAAGTGATCTTGACTTTGGCCAATAAAAATCACGATTTGGACAAGACACCGATATGCAACAAAACTCTCATGATTCAAGTACATCCTTGATTGACAAAGGTCTTGACTTTGGTCAAAAACAAACCAATGCCAACTTCGGATCTTGAACAAGAACCATTCAATGGAAGGATATTCGCTTAATATAAATTGAGGGATTTTCGCGTAATTGGCAACCAATTTATTTATCTTTGTTAGGTCTCATCATCATACACCCTTAAGCATGCTTCTAAAACATCATAAAGCGCGTAAAGTAAATTAATAGTGATATGCGGATGGATATATAAACAACTTGTTCCTAGAACAAATCACTCCTTTCCTCTCCCCGCTAGCACTATTCTACTTCTACCCAATTACATAATACAATAAGAGAAACCTCATTTACATTGAGGGGAATTAGGTGAGAAGAGAATACAAAGAGATAAAGAGATAAGGCTGGACACGCAGGTCCAATTTATAAATTCCAAATTTACAATAATTTCTAAAATTACCCTTTCCCTTCTAATATCCATCCGATATACACTATTCATTCATCACATAATATATTCAAACAAGACATGCTTTTACAACCAATCTAATCCAATTAATTAGTCTTTGTTTAAGTGATCATCCAATGTTCAAACAACGGTTTGATTTTGCGCGAGTCCAACTCGATTGAGAATAAGTAACATAGGGTACGAATTCGCGAATTATATCGAACTACTTATTAAATCTAATTTAATTCGTATTCAATACTAATTCAATTATTTAATTCCAAATTAAATGTTTACACTTTTAATGTGCTTTAAAGACTTAGATTCTAAATCTAATCTTATTGGGCTTCAAAGCCCAACTAACATCCAATGTTTAATTTAATTCAAGTCAAATGGGCTTTCAATTGATTTATTAAGGCTTGGGCTTTGGTCAATGTGGGTCAAACCCAATTACCAAGCCCAAATAAGGAATCACCCTTAAATGCCATAAAACCAATTTTAAGCCCATAAGGCCCAATTAAATTATTAAAGCCCATTATATTATATTTGGACTTAATGGAGTGATTTAGGCCCAAATTGGATCCAATCCTTTTGGCCCAAATCTACTTGGTCCAACCAAGCCCATTATGCCCAAATACAATATTAAAAGCCCAATTCACCAATTAAGCCCATTAATTAAATTTTAATATTCCAAACATTAAAGTCCAATTAATTAAAGTGTAATTCCAAGATTAATACATTAAACCAAATATTTCAAAAATACCCATTTAATTTATTAATCATGTATTGTTCAAAATAAATGTCCAACATTAATTTTAACAAAAATCAACTCCTTTACATGTCCATTATGTATTCGGCCAAGGTGAGTTTTTTGTGTCGATTTGTTTTTCAATCCGATTGAATTACTAATCTACGTCCCGTACACGTTCTAAGTCATCCAATGATCTTAAACACAAAAAATTCCAATCCACTCCAAGTAGCAACACATTCGGCCAAGGCATGAATTTGGGGAAAAAATCATCCAATGCATTTTTCATAAAATTGATTCCATGTAACATCATTCTATATACATGCAAGCATTCTTATTCATCAAATTTCACAAGAACATGCTTCAATCAATTTCTTCATACCATTCGGCCAAGGTTAAATTTTGGGGAAAAAATCATCCAATGCATTTTTCATAAATTGATTCCATGTAACATCATTCTATATACATGCAAGCATACATTCATCAAATTTCACAAGAACATGCTTCAACCAATTTTGTCAAATTTTAACCTAAAGTATTTCATGCTTAACCATGGCTCTGATACCATTGTTGGTTTCTATAATATGTCCCAAGGAAAGATTAAGCATTTGAAATACAATAAATTATATATATTAACTTTGAAGTATGGCGGAATCATACTTACAATGCTTGTTGATGAAGAAAATCAAACCAAATGGAAGCTCCAAGTGTGATTGATTCGGCCAAGAGGAGAGAATGTGGAAGCTCCAAGCTTTGTGAATTCCTTGCTCTATGATAGTTTCCCTATCACCTCTTTTGATCCCTTGAAGGTGCTAGCCTTGCATGTGAGAAGATGTTCCAAACAACCACACTATCTTCAAGCTTTTGGCAACCAAAATGAAGAAGATGAAGACCAAAAACTGCATGCAGTTTTCGGCAATTGAGAGAGAGAAGAGAGATTTTTCTTGTTGATTTTGATACCAAAAATCAATTTATATTTATGCCATAATATTTATTAAATAATAATAAATCTATGACACAAACCATGCAAAGGCTTAGAGTGTCAAACACTCAAATTCCATGCATAACAATTGAGTGTATTATACACTATCACCATGCAATGCATTATCAATAAAATAATACATATAATGACATGTGTCATGTGGGCCCCACACGTTTCCAAATGAAAGCGGGCCCACGTGCACTCACGCGTTCGGGTTCGATATTTCCGAAATACCGAACTTGCGTCGCGACGTTAATTAAATCGAATTAAATAAATAATCGCGCCTAGCGAAATTATTATTTACGTCGCTAACGAATTAATTCTAAATTAACTCGTATGCCCGAATTAAAATCTAATTTTAATTTCGCGTCGAAATCGAATTTCAATTATTATATCGAATATAATAATTTTACTGATTAATTCCAATTAATCGTCTCTCTCTCTAAATAAGGCACTTTATCCGAGATAAAGTTTCTCCGCAATTAATCCAAGATTAATTAAGTTCGAATCAAATATCATAGGTGAATCTTCAGGAAGCGACCCAAGAGATCTCCGGATATGTTGGCAGTAGTAAATACGGTCGTCGGATAATCCGAACACGCACGTACCTCGTACTACGTTCTTACCGATTCACAAGACAAGGTTGGCTTCTAGCAAAGCGCCATGCCTACCCAATTCTCCAGAAATATTCTTATAGGAATATAAGATCTATATCAAGCGTAGTATACCGTAGTATTGCGTACATCGATCCAGTATCGGATGATCACATGCTAGGCCTGGGGCTGGAGATGTGTCTGCCCCGTACGAAACATATATCGGACATCAAGCAACTAGTCTCTTTAAATCGGACAATCCTGACCTAGTCATATTGTCCCGACGGTTGCAACCTTTTATAGAGTACTAGTTCTGTGTCCTGCGTGTGATCATCACCTCCATATGTCTGAAGCGATACTTCCATCTTGACATCACATCCAGTACACTACGATTCTCGATAAACCCAGAAGAGGTGTACACAGAACCGGTTAAGGTCCCCAACCACCAAAACCAAAGTTTACCGATTGTCGCAAGTACTAGCGATGTAAGTCTCAGGTTAAGACCATATACACCTACCCTGATGCGGCCTCCCATAGACACCACATACTACCAATGGGATTCCGCGGGGTCTATCCAGAGCGAAGCTGTTTTCCGTACCATCGGTAAAACACAACCTCCTATCGCACTTGCATAAGTATCCAATACTAAATATATGAGAACTATGTCGTTGTGCCCTCACAACGTGCACAAGCGCAATACTAGTCTATTCCGCATTATCGATGTCCAGTCTCGATAATACTACGGCTAGGGATATTTAATGATTAAACCTTATGGATTGATACTGTCTCATATCATCTCAATCCAGTACTAATCATATGGACTTTCGCCATTTATATATCAAAGTAAATAATATTTACAAAATGGCAAAAGGCAATTTCATTATCACATAGTTAATTTTGTACAATAATACAATATCATTTACAAACAGTGACGCTATGGGACATAATGTCTAACATGAGCAATGTCAAGCCATTACTTTGAAAAGTGGTACTGAAATCAACAAAGATGTTGGAATAAAGGCATCCATTGAAGAAGTTCTAGAAGAAGTAGTTCCACAGATGGAGGAAAAAGAAGCAAAGGAAAAAGATCGAGAAAGAATCACTCTACCTCTATCTTTTCCACAGATTCTCAAGGATAATAATCTGGACAAGCAGTTTGCTCGATTCTTGGTGGTCTTCAAAAAGCTGCATATCAACATTCCATTTGTAGAAGCGTTGGAAGAAATACTCAGTTATGTCAAATTCATGAAAGACATTCTTTCACGAAAGCGGAGATTGGGAGATTATGAGACCTAGTGTTGACAGAAGATGCAGCGACATCTTTCAGAGGAAACTTCCCCCAAAGTTGAAAGATCCTGACAGTTTCATTTTCCCATGCACCATTGGAGAACATTACATTGGTAAAGCTTTGTGTGATTTAGGTTCTAGTATTAATTTGATGCCTTTTTCCATTATAGGAAACTGCAAATTGGAGAGAAGCAATGCCCACCTCAGTCTCTCTGTAACTTATGATAGAACGCTCACATTTCCGAAATGAGTAGTTAAAGATGTGCTGGTCAAAGTTGACAAACTCATTCTCCCAACATTTGGTCAATTGAAGAACCACCGCAACTAGAGCTAAAGCTACTTCTGATCCATCTCAGGTATGCATTCTTAGGAAACTCTTCTGAATTACCTGTGATTATTTCTTCATCGCTAATATTGGAGTAGGCAGAAAAGTTGTTGAGAGTGTTACGAGAACACAAGAAAGCCATTGGCTGGACTATAGTAGACATTCGAGGCATTAGTCCATCATTTTACATGCACAAGATTCTGATGAATGACGAGTACAAACCCACAGTGGAGCATCAATGGAGACTAAATCCAATCATGAAGGAGGTCGTGAAGAAAGAAATTATCAAATGGTTGGATGTTGGCATCATCTATCCCATCTCTGACAGTACTTGGGTGAGTCATATGCAGTGTGTGCCAAAGAAATGAGGAATTACTGTAGTCACAAATGAAAAGAACGAGCTGATTCCAACAAGAACGGTGACTAGATAGAGAGTATACATGGACTATAGGAAGCTGAACAAAGCAACAAGAAAAAATCATTTTCCACTGCCATTCATTGACCAGATGCTAGATAGATTGGCGGGACATGAGTTCTATTATTTTCTTGATAGATATTCGGGGTACAATCAGATCGCCATCACCCCAGAAGATCAGGAGAAAATCACTTTTACATGTCCGTATGGTACTTTTGCTTTCTGCAGAATGCCATTTTGGACTATGTAATGCTTCTGCCACATTTCAATGTTGCATGATGGCCATCTTCTCAGACATGCTGGAACAAAGTATGGAAGTTTTCATGGATGATTTCTCTGTGTTTGGAGACTCTTTCGACCACTGTTTGCAAAATCTAGAAAATGTGTTACAAAGGTGTGAAGATACCAATCTGGTACTCAACTGGGAGAAATGCCACTTTATGGTGCATGAAGGCATTGTCCAAGGACATCGGATCTCACAAAAGGGAATCGAGGTAGAAAAAGTAAAGATCGAAACAATTGAAAAATTACCTCCACCAACATCTGTCAAAGGGATTCAGAGTTTTCTCGGACATGCAGGCGTTTACTGGAGATTTATCAAAGACTTCTAAAAAATTACTAAACCTCTGTGCAATCTTCTGGAGAAAGATGTGCCTTTCAAATTCATTAAAGAATGCCAAGAAGTATTTGAGATCGTAAAACATAAACTGGTTTCTGCCTCCATCATAGTAGTACCGGACTGGACCCTTCCATTTGAGGTGATGTGTGATGCTAGTGATTTTGCTGTAGGTGCAGTTTTGGGACAATGCAAAGCAAAACATTTCCACATTATTTACTACTCCAGCAGAACTTTGAATGAAGCTTAACTCAACTACACAACCACTGAGAAAGAATTGCTTGCAGTTGTGTTTGCTTTTGATAAATTCGCTCATATCTGTTGGGTCCCAAAATGGTGGTCTACACAGATCATTCAACAATCAAATATTTTATCGCAAAGAAAGATGCCAAACCTAGATTGATCTGTTGGGTGCTTCTACTGCAAGAATTTGACGTGGAGATCCGAGAGAGGAAAGGGACAGAAAACCAAGTGGCAGATCACTTATCGATGCTCGAGAATGGAGAAACATGTGAATTAACTGACAATCGAAGAAACTTTTCCAGATGAACAGTTGTTTTCCATGAAACAGCATGATGTCCCTTGGTATGCTGACTATGTCAACTACATAATATCGGGAAAATGGCTGTTGGAATGGATACATCAACAACGGAAGAAATTCTTCAAGGAAGTCAAGCACTATGTTTGGGATGAGTCGTATATGTTTAAACATTATGCTGATCAATTACTGAGACGTTTTTTTCCAAAGGAGGAGGTCAATAGTGTCCTGCAGCATTGTCATTCATCACCATGCGGTGGACACTTCAGCGGGAATAAAACTGCAGCCAAAGTCCTACAATCATTTTTTTTCTATCCTACTCTGTTTAAAGATGCTTACTTATTTTCTCTTCAATGTGACAGGTGTCAGAGAACGGGTAATATTTCGAGGAGAAATGAAGGACCTCTGTAAAAATTTTTGGAAGTGGAGATATTTGATGTATGGGGGATTGATTTTATGAGACCCTTTTGTTCCATCATTCGGAAACCTGTACATACTAGTTACAGTAGACTAAGTCTCCAAATGGGTTTAAGCAATAGAACTGCCATCAAATGATTCAAAAGTGGTGATAAAATTTCTTAAAAAGAATATTTTCACTCGCTTCGGAACACCTCGGGCAATTATCTGTGATGGTGGCACACATTTCTACAACAGATATTTCGATGCACTCCTATCAAAATACGGAGTTACTCATAAAATTGCCACTGCTTACCATCCACAATCAAATGGACATTTTGAAGTTTCAAACAGTGAGATCAAAAGAATCCTGGAGAGAACCGTTGGATCAACAAGAAGGGATTGGTCTTTAAAACTGGATGACACATTAAAGGCCTATCGGACAGCTTATAAAACACCCATTGGTATGTCCCCATATTGAATGGTGTTTGGGAATGCGTGCCATTTGCCAGTAGAGTTTGAACACAAGGCGTACTGCACACTGAAGAAGCTAAATCTTGATCCACAAGCAACATGAGAGAAACGACTCCATAAACTCAATGAATTGGAGGAGTTTCGCATACAGGCTTATGAGAATGCCAGATTATGCAAAGAAAATACTAAGAAATGGCATGATCGAAAAATAGTGCGCAGACATCTGGAACCAAGGCAAAAAGTGTTGTTATACAATTCAAGGTTGAAAATTTTCCCTGGAAAGTTGAAATCAAGGTGGTCGGCTCCATTTGTGATTACTCGGGTTTTACCATATGAAGCTGTTGAGTTACTTGATCCCAACACCAACGAAACATTCAAGGTTAACAGCCAGTGTGTCAAGCACTACTGGGAGAATCATTTGAGCGATAAAAAGAAAGTATCACACTTTTAGATCTAGCCTAACATTTGGGCAGTCATGTCTAGCTGACGACATTAAACTTAGCGCTAGCTGGGAGGCAACCCATGCAATTTGTTTATATATTCAGATTTGATGTGTTTTTATGTGTTTAATTTGTGTAGGTAAAGTCACATTTCAGGATGGAAGATGCTCTCGTAAATCTTCGCAAGCAATTTCCTTCTCTCCCTCAAAACTCTCTGATGAAAGTTTACAAAGCTCGCTTCGAACGAATGAGACTTATAATGATCAAATGTATTCCTAATGATATTCGTTGGATTATTGAAGCACGAGTCTGATTGGCAGGTGAGTCCTCTGACTCTTTTGTTTCATATCTACCTAGTTTAGGAAGAAGCACCTATGCTAAAAAGAGAAAAGCTAAAAGAATGGGTGTTTGCTATAAATGTGATCGCATGACATGTAATACTCGTTGTCGTTTTTTAGGAATGGTGTGTGATAACCGTGAAGATAAAATTAAATTCATTAGGGATGGCTTGAGTAATGAGTCTTTAGATGACATATCTAAGACTCTTGAGATGTATTCCAGTGGATATGTGCATCATGCAATTCACATGTTATATACACAACTCCGAAAAGAAATACAACAATACAATCTCAGGAATCTGACTCTAAAAGACCTTGTTTGCCAATTTATAAGAAAATTGGATGGGAAGCTTGTCCCTGACTCATAGACGTCATTCAAGCCGTTACTTCTTGTAAATATTATTTTCTCTTTGTATATATATAATAATTGTGATTAGTTTTGTTATTTTCTTTTATTTTCTCCAACATGATCCAGACTTTTGACCTTTCACGAAATATTTCATTGTTTCACTAATAATTATCATTTCGCAGGTACTAGTGCTGTTATTACTCACCCTTTTTCAGGTGTTATAAATTGAACTCATCATTGTACTTTTGAAGGCATCCAGATTTGAGAAAGAAACATATAAAAATGGAAGCTACTTTAAGAAGATGAATTGTAAACATCTGTGTGTTCTGCGGTACAAGTGTTGGTTCTAAGCGAGAGTTCATTGAGGCAGCACAAGAATTGGGTAGATGTAGACAAGGCCACAGAGGTGTGCGACGCTGTCCGGGCTCGCGGCCCGGTTGGGAGTACGGAGTAGCCCGCGGGGGAATAAACTGGAGAATAAAGGAGTCGCCACCCAGTGTGAACTGGGAAATGATTTAAGGCCGCACTCACCCCTCGCAAGGGAATACCTCAAACCGTTGGGTTCGGAATGGTCTCTTACTTATGCCAATTGTAATGAAAGGATTTATGTGATAGTATAACCAAGTCTTATGCAACACATACAAGATAATTTAATCAACACACATGTTTGCACACCCATAAACGTAAATAAATAAAAAAAAGGAAGACAAATGCATAATTCCATAGACGTACTAAACAAAGAAGTGCAAAAATGTTAATAAATAATAATAATTGAAATGCTAATAATAATGGCAGATAATCCAGTGCATAATATAAAAGAAATGATCAAAGAAGCAAACATGCATAAAATATGATGAAAGGATGTATGTTCACTGTATGTACGTTCGTGTAGCGTTCGGAAATGCGTTCGAATGATAAACAGAATGCATGCATTCGTATAGCTTTCGGAAATGCGTTTGAATGAAAATGAGGCAGAATGCATACGTTCGTGTAGCGTCTGAGAATGCGTTCGAACGAGATTACCAAAGTGGTATCTAAAATGATACAAACACACACGTGAATGTTTCTCAAGCGGTACGTGGAGTTGTATCCCAAGTACAGACCGCACTACCGTCCATTCGGATTCGGCTACAGAATTTATGTCTGGGTTTCCATCTGATATACCGTGAGAGGTAAAACTCAAGCATAAACATGGCATGAGTGCGAAAATGAAAAGTGAAAAATAACAAAAAAAAAAGATGAATAGCGAAATCAATAGAAGAAGGGCGCGGCGAACTGTGGTAAGGTAGCCTTTAGGCATTTCCCTCGAATAGAGGACCTTTGACCCACATGATTAGCCCATGCGAATTAAGTAACAATGCATGAATAAGCAAAGTAATGATATGCAAAAGGTAAATAACGGAATAATAAAAGGCGTGGCAAAACATCGTGGTAAAGGTAGCCTTTAGGCATTTCCCTCAAATGGAGGACCTTTAACTCAACGTGATTAGCCCATGCGCACTAGATAGCAATGAGTAAATAAATAAAACAATAACAAGTGAAAAGTAAATAACATAATAATAAAGAGATGCGACCAAGGCCAACATCTATATGAGATTTCGTATGCCCGACTGAATATATTCCACATTCAATCAAACATACTTCGTCCGGCGCGGCAAAAATTCATGGTAAAGGTAGCCTTTTGGCATTTCCCTCGAATAGAGGACCTTTAATCCATCATGATTAGCTCATGCGCACTAGATTAACGGTGCATAAATAAGTAAAGCATACGGAAAGTAAATAACGAAATAATAAAACATAAATAATGAATGAACACAAAATTAAATAACAAAATGAAACATGTGCTTGAAAGTTTCTCAAGTGGCACATGGAGTTGTATCTCAAGTACAGACCGCAATACCATCCATTCGGATTCGGGTATGAAATTTACGTATGGGTTTCCATCCGATATACCGCAAGAGATAGCATGCAATCACTAACCCAACATGGATAAAAATAATAGACGTGAACTAAAAAGATGCATGCGAGGAAATAACAATAAATAATTGAAAAGATAAATAAATAAAATAGCAAAGGGCGCTCTCAGGTCTTACTTTTTACGTTACTTCTCGGAAGTGCGTTACACCATCGCCGGAAGGTTTAAAGCTCTGTTACTTTTCTGGTTCACTGGTTCAATATTTTATTCGCTGTTTCGCTATTTTGAGCTGCTGTTTTCTCTATTTTCTTCACTGTTTTTGCTGTTGTTTGGTCCCTATTTTTATAATGTTTTAAGGATTTTTTTAGGGCCGTTTTTGGATGATTCATGGGGTGTTTTAAGGGTCTGTTTTGGCATGATTTTTGGGCTGGTTTTGGGGTTATCTGGCCACTGTTTTGGACATGGTAAAGGGGCAGTTTTGTAGTGATTTCTTGTGGATTTGTTTACGTGTTTACTAGGTTATTTGTTTAGTCAGTTTAGTCGGTTGGTGGGGTGAGAGGGTTGCGTTTAGGGTTCTTGGGTTGTTGTGATGTGTGCGTGAGATGAAGTGGCTAAGAGTGAGTCGGTCAATGGGGCTGCTTGCGTTTGTTCGGTTAGTGGGTTGAGTGGCTGCGTGTTTATTGTTCTTTTGTTTTGTGGGTTATTTGTTGGCTAGGTCTCTTGGCTTTTGTTGTCGTGGACGTGAGGGCTGCCTTACCGAGAGGAGAGAAGAGAGATAATGCGAGAGCTAAGATGGTTTGTGTCTTGTGTCTTTGTTTGTCACGGTTTGATGGGGGCACGTGAAGGTAGTTTGTAATGAGAGAGAGAGCCGAATGCAGGTGGCTTAGTCGGTGGAGTCATGCATTTTGTTGATTACGTGATGCAGGGTTTCCTTTTGATTATTGGCGAGAGAGGACAGAGATGAGTGGAGAGGGATGCAAGGGTTTTATCTTTTTTGGGTGATGTCGTGAGGAGTGAGAGAGCCAAGGGAGAGGAATAGGGTTTGGTTTATGTTCATTTTTATAAGAGTGGGCTAGGGTTTCCTTGCATTGGATTTTTAAAACAATGAAACAAAAATCAAGCAATAAAATGATGTGTTTGTTTAAGGAAATGATATTTGTATTTTTTGTGGGGGAATTTCTTTAATTTGGGAGGTGATTTATTTAAATTAGGAAAAGGATTTGCTTGGATTTGATTGGATTTGTGACATGTGTTTAATATGTTCAATATTTTTGGATTGGGCTTTGGTGGGCCTTGGACGTGTGGTTTGGTTCTTTGGTGGGCTTGGGCGTGTGGCTTGGTGTTATGGGCTTGGGCGTGTGGCTTGGTGTGGGTTGCGGGAATTTTGGGCAGGGGCTTAAATTTTAAAACATGGATTAATCTAGCGAACCCGAGGCCAAACAAATGAATTAAATTGGTGATGATGAATTTATTTCTTGAATTTCTCATTCCGACGTCCGTTTCCCGTGACTTCTGTAACTTATTGGGTAGTGCCTACATACGAGGCTCATCATTGGGCTTTATGCAAAAATACAGTGTCTACAATCGCCCCCACTTTGATGGGACTTGTGCTGTGTGTGACAGTGAAAATGTTGGGTTTCTACGGTCCCGAGGATCGAATAAAGCAATGAAACATACATGTGAATACACGAAGAAGTTGCGGAATACTTACATCGATCGGTAGAGGCGATGCATCGAAGAACAAAAACTTTTTAAGCCCTTTGAGAAGCTCTCGGCAGTGGGGTTTTTTGTCCTCCTCAAATTCGACCATCTCCAAGCTCCAAGCTTTCGAATGGTGATTCCTTGCTCACAAGTGGGTTTCCCTATCACCTTAGGATGACTTCATTGTGTGCTAGCACTCTTGATTTTTCAACAAAATCATCATCTTGCTTCTCCTTGGCTCATGGCAGTGGGCAAAACAGAAGAAGAAAAATGGCCACCATGACCGAGAGAGAGAGATGAAGAGAGAAAGAGAATGTTGTGTTGGTTGTTGGAAATGTGTATCTAATACACAAAAATGAATTTCCAAATTCATTTACCAAATTTTTTTGGCTTTCCTAAAGTCAAAGGCTTTAAGCCATCCAACAACTACATCAACTATTCACATCACAAGGACTACACATCACATCACTCAAAGTGACAAGTGATTTGACGCTTGAAGTGACTAACGATTTGATGCTTGATGTTACTTGTGGGCCGCACTCGAATTCGAAATGAGAGTGCGCCCGCAAACACTCTCGGGCTCGGGTTCGCTAATTCCAAATTAACGAATTTTCCGTTACGACGAAATTAAATCTAATTTAATTAAATAACTTTGCCTAGCAAAATTACTATTCACATCGCTAACGAATTAATTCTAAATTAACTCGTTCACCTGAATTAAAATCTAATTTCAATTCTGCGTCGAAATCCAATTTCGTATAATATATCGAATATATTATTTTATCGATTAATTCCAAATTAATCGTTTTCTCTCTTTATATAATATTTTATCCCAGATAAAATATCTCTGTAATTAATCCCAGATTAATTTTCTCTCTCATTTAATTAATCCCAGATTAACAAAGTGCGAGTCATACGTCATCGGCGAATCTTCGGGAAGCGACCAATGAGATCCCCGGATATGTTTGCAGTAAATCCGATTGTCGGACTATCCGAACACGTACGTACCTAGTACTACGTTTTTACCGATTTACAAGACAAGGTTGGCTTCTATCAAAGCATCATGCCTACCCAATTCTCCAGAAATATCCTTACAGGAATATGTGATCTATATCAGGCGTAGTATATGTAGTATTGTGTATTTCGATCCAGCATCGGATGTCACATGCTAGGCCTGGGGCTGGAATTGTGTCTGCCCCGTACGAAGCACATATCGGATCTCTGGCAACTAGTCTCTATAATCGGATAAACATGACCTAGTCTTTTTATCCCGATGACTGTAGTACATAAGAGAACCAGTTCCGTATCCTACGTGACCATCATCTCCAATATGACTGGAGTGATACTTCCGTCTTTGACATCACACCCAATACACTACGATTCTCAATATACCCAGCAGAGGCGTACACAGAACCTGTTAAAGCCTGGACGGCCAAAATCAAAATACATTGATTGTCGCAAGTATTAGCAGTGCAAGTCTCAGGTTAAGACCAAATACACCTACCCTGATTTCGGACTTCCATAGACACATAGTCATACTACCAATGGAATTCCGAGGGGTCTATCCAGAGCGAAGCTGTTTTCTGTACCATCGGTAAAACACAACCTCCTACTACACTTGCATGAGTATCATATACCCAAATATATGAGAACTATGTTGTTATGACCTCACAACGCGCACAAGTGTAATACTAGTCTTTTCCGCATTATCGATGTCCAATCTCGATAATACTCTGACTAGGGATATTTAATGATTAAACCTTTATGGATTGATACTGTCTCATATCATCTCAATCCAGGAACTAATCATATAGACCTTTCATCATTTATACATCTCGGTGATCTAATCACAAATGATAAAAGAGCAATTTCCTTTGTCACATAGTTAATTTGTTCAACAACACTATGATCTGTACAAATAGTGACGCTATGGGTTATAACTGTCCAACAATCTCCCACTTGGCCTATAGCCAGTCACTCGAGTGTCCTACACCCGAACTATGTACGGTTCGCTCAAACTTCTGCTGAGGAAAAGGCTTTCGTCAGCGGATTTGCATGAGTATCATCTGATGCGATTTATACGATCATCACATCGCCACGATGTATGATCCGAACTAATCAGATGATTAGTCGAAGTATATATCTGGATCGTTGATGAGACCATTAATTCTTTAGCCTGCACTATAGCCTAGCTCAGCTGCTAACAGAACTATATCTAATCTAATTAGATTTGTTATCAATCCATAAGGCTTCTATTGCTGCCTCAGCTGCAGCAATAACCCGCTTTTGTTGTTTATTTGGTAACAGTATCTTGCTTGGAAGATTTCCAGCTCACTGTTCCGTTATTCAAACTTTATAGTACCGTTATTACGACTTGTAGTCGTTATTATCGGTTAGGAAACTTGCAGCAGTGAACCTAGTCACTTCAAGTTCTCCATCTCCATAGTTTAAGACAACATCCTTAGTTCCTCTAAGATACTAAAGGATGTTCTTAACATCAATCCAGTGACTATCACTAGGATTGGCCTGATTGTGAATCCATGTGCTCAAAGCATATGAGACACCAGGTTGCGTACATTTTTCAATGTACGATTTCTCGGAGAGTATTAACAACTTTAAATCTATCCCAATAGATCTGTATTCCTAGAATATAGGTTGTTTCTCCCAGGAATTCTACGGAGAATTTTCATGAAAGCCAAGCTTTCACCGATTGTATTATGGGAATATCATTTCCAATAAATGACATATTATCATTATTTTAGGACATTCATGTCAGTGCGCTCCCACTAACCCTCTTATAAACACAAGAATCATTTTCGTTTTGAATAAATCATATACCATTATGATTGCATCAAAACGATAGTTCCAAGAACTCAATGCTTGCTTCAATCCATCCATGGATCGAATAAGCTGCAAACCTTGTTTGCTAGTTATGGTCCGATAAAACTGTCAGGATGTTGTAAACATCCTCCAAAAGGTTTCCGTTTAAGGAAAGCGTTTTTGCCGTTTTAGCTGTCATATTTCATAAATGAAACATGCAGCATTAGCAAGCATTATCCAAATGGATATACTATGGCAACAGTTAAAAGGTTTCGTTATAATCAACATAATGTTGATAACGATACCTTTTCGCTACAAGCCTAGCTTAGTACGTTGGTATGTTGCCATCCATGTATGTCTTCCTTGAAGACTTATATAGTACCAATAGGCACAATGCCTTGCGGTACATCAACTAGTATCCAAACTTGGTTGGTATACATGAATCTATTTCGGATATCATGGCACTTTGCCATAATAGGAAGTCGATACCTTGTATCACTTCCTCATACGTAGTTAGTTCGTATTCCTCAATAAGATTGACATCTTTATGAGGTGAGATCAGAAATCCAGACCCCAGGTTGTTTTCTGATTCTCTCCGACTTACGTAGTTCTTGTGTATTCGAAGATTATGGAATAGTTACATCCTTGATGAACTATATATGTTCCATTAAGACTCGGTGCCAGGATAGTATTACTCCGATTTTTATCGAGTTTTACTTTCCTCCCACTTACCACTGCATATTGGTATTCCTCTTAGAAAAACCGCATGGCGAGCAATAATTACATTGTTCTCTTGTGAGTTGTATAAGTACTATACTTTGGTTTCCCTAGGATAACCCACAACTTGGCATTTATCCGATTTGGGTTTTAGTTTGGTATCATCCAAACATATGCCTAGCATACCCAAATCTTCAGGAATGAGAAAACCTTGTTTCTTTCCTGTTCATATCTAATATGAAGTCTGTCTAACAGATTATTATGAAACCTTATTCAAAATAAGTTATGCACTTTTAAATGCGTATCCGTTGAAGGAAATGGTAGCTCAGAGCGACTCAGGATTAACCTTATCATGTCCAACAAAATTCGGTTTCTCTGTTCGGACACACCGTCAAATTGACGTGTTCCGGGAGGAGTCCTCATTGAAAGAATACTATACTCTTTCAAGTATTTGAGAAACTTATTACTTAAGTATTTTCCACCATGGTCTAACCGTGATGGTTTAATACTTTAGCCGATTTGTTTGTCTATTTCGTGTCGAAACTCTAAAAGTTTCCGATTTTTGTTTCAAAGGAAACATATAACCATAACGCGATACCACATCCGTGTAGGTCACGAAATATTCATATCCACCTCTAGCCTAGCTAGACATGGGCCCACTTACTTCATTATGAACTAGGGCTAACAGATCGGTGGCACTTACACTTTTACCAAGTAAATAGTGTTTTAGGCACTTTGCCCAATAAACTAGATTCGTAGACATTATTTGAATGGAATCAAATTTGTCCTAGTACCCACTCTTCAAAAGTGTGGATATACGAGTTATTTAATTGTGTCCCAGACAACAATGCCACTTAAGTCTCTTCTGATCAAATTAATTTGAGCTATTTGTTTGTCATGTTTATATGTTTGAGATTTATTTATATTCAAAATATAAATATGTTATTCACATCTAATGTGTTTATCTCTATCATCTTTATAAATGAAACACTTTAGTGTTCTAGAATATAAAGGTATACCCGGAACGGGTTAAACCCTGATACAGAGATAATGTTTCTAGTCAAACTAGTTATATTTTAACAGTTTCCTAATTTAAGTACACACCCGAAGGGTAGTTCCTAAACTTAGGTATCTACGATTAAAACAGCGACTTCGTCCGTTTTCGATTCGCAGATTAATCTCAACTGAAGTCAGTATCCGCTATCAGCAAATTATGCACACAGCCAGTACATATTTATGTATACACTAAGTATCTAAAATCCAATTTTAATACTAGTAGTGAACATGATTTTGACAAACATATTTGAAGTCAGAGCCTTGCCCGTCTTCAATTCCTTCATGTCTGCTTTGTCCAAATGGCAGTCACGCTTTCGCGATCCTGTTTGCCACAATTTCGGTAGACATTCTGGGATATGTCATTTATCTTCCCAGAAGATTATAATGATTTTGCCTTTGCCCTTTTCGGTACCCCAGACGCCTTTGGCCAAGCCTTGGCCTTTCGGAATGTCGAAATAAGATGCGCGCCTTGCTCTTCTTGCCTTATTGCAAACTTTGGCTTTGACTTCTTGAGTCTAGCCATTAACTCTCCAAGAGTTTACTATTGCAATTTAGTACTTCAAAGATCTATAGAAATAGATCTATGAAGATCCTTCATTTCATGTTCATACTTTAAGGATCTAATCCTTAGTTCTGATTAAGAAATTAAGGAGTCTATTTGGCAAGCATAACGGATTAAGCACTAAAGTTATCATCACATGAATATTCCAAATATCTGTTCTACTATTTGCTCAACTCCGGGCTTGGCCTAATATGTTATTTTATTAAATAAAGTAACTATTAGTTTCCAGGACCATCCTGAAATTTTATTCCCAATTTGAAAATTAAAGTCGTTTAAATAACATGTTCACCCAAGATTTGTTTTTAAACACTAATCTTTCAATATCTTGATTGCAATAGTCCAACTATTTAATCAACGATTTAGGTACTATTTATTATAATGATTACTATAGTCTAACTATATAATCAACTATAATTTAATTTGTTAATTCAAATATATTGATTACTATAATCCAATTATATAATCAACTATAAATGAAATTAGTTTGAATACAGTCCAACTGTTTATTAAAACAACAATTAATTATTAGTCCAACTAATATATTAATTTATTGACGAAATATTTGAATGAGCGCGTATAGCAAGTAACTAAACGAATATTGCAAATTTAATACTTTCCTCCCACTATTTTTCGGCGAGCCTCTAACCCTCTGTGGAGTACTCGGGAAACCTTATTTCCTAGTGGGCTAGGATCCCATTAAATAACACACAATCTTGACTTTGGCCAACAAATGTATGATAATTAACTAGGTAGATCTCTAGATCAATTGGATCTCATCCAATTCCTAGATCCAGTAGGTGGACATCCAAGTCCGAAACATATATCTTATATATGCCAATATATCCATATATATTGCCTAACCTTTTTCCTCTGAGTCAACTAAGCCTTGGCTTCGGCACAACCAAACTTAGTGATCCCAGTTAAGCGGAACCCATTGACCTTGGAAAGCTTCGTAATCAATGTCGATGGACAAGAAGTGATCTTGACTTTGGACAACAAATCAAAACTTGGACAAGACACCGATATGGAACAAAGCCTTCATGATTCAAACACATCCTCGACGGACAAAGGTCTTGACTTTGGCCAACAACCAATGTCAGTCTTGGATCTTGAGTAAGAATCATCAATGGAAGGAAAAACTCTTAATATTATTTGAGGGTTTTTCTCGTGCAAATTGGCAACCAATTTATTATCTTTGTTAAGGTCTCATCATCATACACCCTTAAACATGCATTCTAAACACAAAAATAAGGCGCATAAATAAAATAATAATGATATGTGGATGGATACTTAACACATTGTTCCTAGGAACAAATCTCTCTCTTTCCTCTCTCCCGCTAGCACATGTATTACTTCTACCCGATTAACATACACTTCTAAAGAAACTTCATTTACATGAAGGGAATAGGTGAGAAGAGAAATACACAGATTAAGGAGGTAATAGGTGGACACGCAGGTCCAATTAATAAATTCTAATTTATTTACAACAATTTCCAAAATTACCCCACCCATCTAATATCCATCCGATATACCTTATTCATGCATCGCAACCATGTATTCAAACAAGCATGTTATCAATCAATCTAATCCAATTAATTAATCTAAATAATTAATGACCATCTAATGTTCAAACAACGATTTGATTTTGAGCGAGTCCAACTCGTTTTGCGAATAAGTACTCAAACTACGAATTCTTGAATTAAATTAAACTACAACATAAATCCATTAATATTTATTTAATACTAATTCATCTATTTAACATCCAATGTTAATTTAATTAAAGTCCAATGGGCTTTTAATTAATTTCATTAGGCATGGACTTTTGGTCCATTTGGGTCAAACCCAAAACTAAAGCCCATTTAAAGGAATCACCCTTATGTGCCTAGAAATCAATTTAGGCCCAATTAATATATTAAGGTCCATTAGTCATAATTAGACTTTATGGATATGGTTTTGGGCCCAATTGGATCCAACCAATTTGCCTACCCATCTGGTACAACCAAGCCCATTTAGCCCAATTACCAACCTTTTAGGCCCAATTCCAAAAATAAGCCCAACATAATTAAATTCCAAAATTCAAATTTCATAATTTAATTACTCAAAGTGTAATCCATAATTAATTACCCAAATAAATATTTCCAAAACACCAATTAGCCTAATTAATCATGCTCATTATCATCAATTAGTGTCCAACACAATTGAATCAAATCAAACCCATTTCATGCTTCTTTAGCTCTCGCAATGGGGACTATTTTTAAATCAATTTTGATTTCAATCCAATTAACAACAAATTAATATATCACTTGCATTTCAAACATATCCAATTGTCTAAAATCAAAAATCACCAAGAGCCACAATTAGGGTACCATCGGCCAAGCCACAAATTTTGGGGAAAATTGTTCCACCACTCAATTTTTCATGAAATTGATCCAATCAAACTTCAATTAAACATCATTCAAGCATACTCAATCAATTAATTTAATCAAATCAATGCTCAAAATCAATTTACCCAATTTTAACCCTAAATTCAAGTTTCATGCTTTAACTTGCTCTGATACCATTATTGGGTTTCTACGGTCCCGAGGATCGAATAAGCATGAAACATACATTGAATACACGAAGAAGTTGCGGAATACTTACAATCGATCGGTAGAGGCGATGCGTCGAAGAATAAAAACTTTTTAAGCCCTTTGAGAAGCTCTCGGCAGTGGGGTTTTTTGTCCTCCTTCAATTTCGGCCATCTCCAAGCTCTAAGCTCCAAGCTTTCGAATGGTGATTCCTTGCTCACAAGTGGGTTTCCTTATCACCTTAGGATGACTTCATTGTGTGCTAGCACTCTTGATTTTGCAACAAAATCATCATCTTGCTTCTCCTTGGCTCACAGCAGTGGGCAAAACAGAAGAAGAAAAAAGCCACCATGACCGAGAGGAGAGAGATAAGGAGGAAGAGACTGTTGTGTTGGTTGTTGGAAAGGTGTATCTAATACAAAAAAATGAATTCCAAATTCATTTACCAAATTTTTTGGCTTTCCTAAAGTCAAAGCTTTAAGCCATCCAACAACTACATCAACTATTCACATCACAAGGACTACACATCACATCACTCAAAGTGACAAGTGATTGACGTTGAAGTGACTAGCGATTTGACGCTTGATGTGACTTGTGGGCCGCACTCGAATTTGAAATACGAGTGCGCCCGCAAACACTCTCGGGCTCGGGTTCGCTAATTCCAAATTAACGAATTTTCCGTTGCGACCAAATTAAATCTAATTTAATTAAATAACTTTACCTAGCAAAATTACTATTCACATCGCAAACGAATTAATTCTAAATTAACTCGTTCACCTGATTAAAATTTAATTTCAATTCCGCGTCGAAATCCAATTTCGTATAATATATCGAATATATTATTTTATCGATTATTCCAAATTAATCATTTTCTCTCTTTATATAATATTTTATCCCAGATAAAATATCTCTGTAATTAATCCCAGATTAATTTTCTCTCTCATTTAATTAATCCCAGATTAATAAAGTGCGAGTCATACGTCATCGGTGAATCTTCGGGAAGCGACCCATGAGATCCCCGGATATGTTGGCAGTAAATCCGGTCGTCGGACTATCCGAACACATAAGTACCTAGTACTACGTTTTTACCGATTTACAAGACAAGGTTGGCTTCTAGCAAAGCACCATGCCTACCCAATTCTCCAGAAATATCCTTACAGGAATATGTGATCTATATCAGGCGTAGTATACGTAGTATTGCGTATTTCGATCCAGCATCGGATGTCACATGCTAGGCCTGGGATTGGAATTGTGTCTGCCCCGTATGAAGCACATATCGGATCTCTGGCAACTAGTCTCTATAATCGGATAAACATGACCTAGTCTTTTTATCCCGATGACTGCAGTACATAAGAGAACCAGTTCTGTATCCTACGTGACCATCATCTCCACTATGACTAGAGTGATACTTCCGTCTTGACATCACACCCAATACACTACGATTCTCAATATACCCAGCAGAGGCGTACACAGAACCTGTTAAAGCCCTGGACGGCCAAAATCAAAATACATTGATTGTCGCAAGTATTAGCGGTGCAAGTCTCAGGTTAAGACCAAATACACCTACCCTGATTTCGGACTTCCATAGACACATAGTCATACTACCAATGGAATTCCGAGGGGTCTATCCAGAGCGAAGCTGTTTTCCGTACCATCGGTAAAACACAACCTCTTACTACACTTGCATGAGTATCATATACCCAAATATATGAGAACTATGTTGTTATGCCCTCACAACGCGCACAAGTGTAATACTAGTCTTTTCCGCATTATCGATGTCCGATCTCGATAATACTCTGACTAAGGATATTTAATGATTAAACCTTTATGGATTGATACTGTCTCATATCATCTCAATCCAGGAACTAATCATATAGACCTTTCATCATTTATACATCTCGGTGATCTAATCACAAATGATAAAAGAGCAATTTCCTTTGTCACATAGTTAATTTGTACAACAACACTATGATCTGTACAAATAGTGACGCTATGGGTCATAACTGTCCAACAGACAATCTATCAAAGTTATGCATGCATTTTTACTTACCTGGCTAGCCAGCTATTGCCGAACTTACATGTTGTTTTGAGACGCTTCGAACTGAGTTGATTTGGTGACGATGTGCTTGACCCCTGGTTCATTCCCGAACCGTTACTTGATAAAAGATGGTTCATTCCCGAACCGTTACTGAGTTGAGGTGGTTCATTCCCGAATCGTTACTTGATGAGAGGTGGTTCATTCCCGAACCGTTACTTAATGAGTGATGGCCCATTTTTGAACTGTTACTTAATGAGAGATTGATGGAGGGGCGCTGTGACCCCTGGGTGTTGTTCCCGAACCACCGAGTGGGTCTTGTTCCCGAACTGAGTTGTGGGTCTTGTTGTTGGGTTTCTAGGTTTATTCCCAAGATCAAATCAAGCATAGAAATGTGAATGAATAACAAAGAAGAGTGGCGGAAACACACTTACAATGATCGACTTTTGGATGCGTTGATCAACAAAATTTTCCTCCAAGAAGCTTGTTGAATTCGGTCAAGGTGATTCCACAAGCTCCAAGCTTTGTTTTGAGTTTCCAAGCTCTTGTATTGGTTTCCCTAACACCTTTTATTGATTCCTTGATGAGTGCCAGCTCTTTGAAAAATTTTGCAACAAAATCCTTTACTTTCTTCCTTGCATTTTCGGTGAAAGAAGAAAACAATTGGGAGAGAAAACTTGCTACAAGTTTCGGTCAAAGTGAGAGAGTGTAGAAGTTATGTAATTGTTTCAAAAAACAAATTAAATGATATACCAAATCCTTGTTTGGTAAAAGTCTATCATGCTTTGACTTTGGAGTGTTAAACAAGCCACCAACAACTCCACCAAAACACATCAACCAAAAGTAACTAAAGGTGACATGTGATGTGACACTTGATGTGACAGGCCCCACTCGATTCCAAATACGAGTGAGCCCGCAAACACTCTCGGGCTCGGGTTCGCTAATTCCAAATTAACGAACTTCCGTAGCGACGTAATTAAATCGAATTTAATTAAATAATTATGCCTAGCAAAATTACTATTCACGTCGCTAACGAATTAATTCTAAATTAACTCGTTTGCTCGAATTAAAATCTAATTCTAATTCCGCATCGAAATCTAATTTTGTTTAACATATTAAATATTATTTTATCGATTAATTCCAAATTAATCTTTCTCTCTTCAAACAGTACTTTATCCAAGATAAAGTCTCTCCGCAATTAATCCCGGATTAATTTAGCTCGAATCATACGTCATCGGTGAATCTTCGGTAAGCGACCCAAGAGATCCCTGGATATGTCGGCAGTAAATCCGGTTGTCGGACTATCCGAACACGTACGTACCTAGTACTATGTTTTTACCGATTTACGAGACAAGGTTGGCTTCTAGCAAAGCGCCATGCCTACCCAATTCTCGTGAAATATTCTTAATTGAATATACGATCTTTAACAGGCGTAGTATATGTAGTGTTGCGTATTGCGATCCAGTATCGGATGTCACATGCAAGGCCTGAGGCTGGAATAGTGTCTGCCCCGTACGAAGCATATATCGGATCACTAGCAACTAGTCTCTTTATTATCGGATAATCATGACCAAGTCATATTATCCCGATGGTTGCAACCCTTAGAGAACCAGTTCTGCATCCCTGTGTGATCATCATCTCCATATGACTGAAGTGATACTTCTGTCTTGACATCACATCCAATACACTACGATTCTCAATAAACCCAGAAGAGGCGTACACAGAACCTGTTAAAGTCCTGGACGACCAAAACCAAAGCGTATCGATTGTCGCAAGTACTAGGAATGCAAGTCTCAGGTTAAGACCAAATACACCTACCCTGAAGCGGACTCCCATAGACACATAGTCATACTACCAATAAGATTTTGCGGGGTTTATCCAAAGCGAAGCTGTTTTCCGTACCATCGGTAAAACAAAACCTCCTATCACACTTGCATAAGTATCCAATACTTAAATACATGAGAATTATGCCGTTACGCTTCCATAACACGCACAAGTCCAATACTAGTCTATTTCGCATTATCGATGTCCAGTCTCGATAATACTACGACTAGGGATATTTAATGATTAAACCGTTATGGATTGATACTGTCTCATATCATCTCAATCCGGAACTAATCATGAGGAATTTCATCATTCACACATTTAAGTAATCTAATTACGAAATGATAAAAGGCAATTTCCATTGCTACATAATTAACTTATACAAAAACACAATGTCTTTTACAAATAGTGACGCTATGGGTCATAACTGTCCAACAATCTCCCATTTGGCCTATAGCCAGTCACTCAAGCATCTAATACCTTAACTATGTACATGTCGCTCAAACTTCTGCTGAGGAATGGTTTTCGTCAGCGGATCTGCAATGCTATCCTCTGATGCGACCTTCTCGATCTTCACATCGCCACGATGTATGATCTCACGAATCAGATGGAAACGTCAAAGAACATGCTTGGATCGTTGATTAGACCGCGGTTCTTTAGCCTGCGCTATAGCTCCGTTATTTTCACAATACAATGGAACGAGCTCAGCTGCTAATGGAACTACTCCTAATCCAATTAGGAATTTTCTGATCCAAACTGCCTCCTTTGTTGCTTCAGCTGCAACGATATACTCTGCTTCTGTTGTTGAATCGGCAACAGTCTCTTGTTGGACAAAATGACCCATAGCGTCACTATTTGCACAGATCATTGTGTTGTTGTAGCAAATTAACTATGTGACAAGGAATTGCACTCTCTTCATTTGTGATTAGATCACCATAGATATATAAATGAAGAGAGGTCCCTATGATTAGTTCCTGGACTGCGAATAATATGAGACAGTATCGGTCCCGAAGGATTAATCATTAAATATCCCTAGCCGGAGTATTATCGAGACTGGACATCGATAATGCGGAATAGGCTAGTATTGCACTTGTGTGCGTTGTGAGGGCACAACGGCATAGTTCTCATATATATAAGTATTGGATACTTATGTAAGTGCGATAGGAGGTCGTGTTTCACCGATGGTACGGGAAACAGCTTCGCTCTGGATAGACCCCTCGGAATCCCATTGGAATTATGACTATGTGTCTATGGGAGGCCGAAATCAAGGTAGGTGTGTATAGTCTTAACCTGAGAGTTGCATCGCTAATACTTGCGATAATCGGTAGACTTTGGTCTTGGTGGTACAGGGCTTTAACCGGTTCTGCGTACACCACTTCTGGGTTTATCAGAGAGTCGAAGTGTATTGGGTGTGATGTCGAGACGGAAGTATCACTTCAGTCATAGTGGAGATGATGTCACGCAGGATACGGTACTACTGTTCTTGAGTGTTGCGCAACCAATCGGGATATTGTGACCAGGTCATGAATATCCGATTATAAAGACTATGTTACCAGACATCCGATATGTGCTTCGGACGGGGTAGACACTTATCCAGCCCCAGCCCTAGCACGTGACTATCCGATACTGGGCCGATACACACAATACAATCGTATACTACGCTTGATACAGATCTTAATATTCTTAAATGGATATGTCCGGAGAATTGGGTAGACTTGGTGCTTTGCTAGGAGTCGACCTTGTCTCGTAAATCAGTAGAACGTAGTACTTGGTACGTACGTGTATTCGGATACACCGACGACCGTATTTACTGCCAACTTATCCGGGGATCTCATGGGTCGCTTCCCGATAATCCACCGATGACGCACAACTCGCACTCTTGAATAATCTGGGATTATATAGAAGAGAGAGAAAATTAATCTAGGATTAATTATTAGATTTCGACGCGGAATTAAAGTTAGATTTTAATTCGGGCGAACAAATTAATTTAGAATTAATTCGTTAGCGACGTGAATAGTGAATTCGCTAGGCGTAATCATTTAATTACGACGCGATGGAAAAATCATTAATTTGGAATTAGCGAACCCGAGCCCGAGTGTGATTGCGAGCGCATTCGTATTTCGAATTCAAGTGCGGCATCGCAAGTCGCATCAAGCGTCAAATCAATCGTCACATCAAGCGTCAAATCAAAAGTCACTTTGAGTGATTGATTGATTGATTGATTGATTGATGGATTGATGGATTGACTTGCATCACATCACTTTATTAAAGTGACATGTGAATAGTTGATGTAAGTTGGTGTAATAGTGTTTGGAGGGAAAATCATTTACTTTGGTTTTATTTAAATCAATTAAGTAATTGGTTTTATTATTTTTTCTTGGAAAATATATAAAGGCTTTTTGGAAAAGCTTTACCAACACATTACACACAACTTTCATCTCTCTCAATTTCTCTCTTCTCCTCACGCCAAAACAGTGAGTTTCTTCACTGGTTTGAACCAGTTTGGCGTGACAAATAGGGGGGCAAAGTGGTTTTTCATGGTGAGAAATCAAGTGCTAGCACACTTACGAGTCTTGCGAAGGTGGTAGGGAGGTTCGCCCATGAGCCGGGATCCGTTAGACGAGGCTTGGAGCTCCGTTTCGCAGCTCAAAACCAGAAGACAGTGGGCAGTGGACTGCTGCAGTTCACGCATGAAGCAGTGAGCATTTTGGGCTTCATTCGTCTCCAAATCGACTCAACCGATCGATGTGAGTATTCCGCTACCTCCGTTGATGTGTTCACACATTGTTTTCATGTCTTGTTTGATCTTGGGACCTAGATAATAACTACCATCTCTTGCTTGGAAGATTTCCAGCTCACTTCTCCATTATTCAAACAAAATATGTACCCGGATTGCAACTTACAGTCGTCTTTGTCGGTTTGGAAACTTGCATCAGTATACCCAGTTACCTCAAGTTCTCCATCTCCATAGATTAAGAAAGCATCCTTAGTTCGTCTAAGATACTTAAGGATATTCTTAACCGCTATCCATTGACTCTCACCTTGATCGGCCTGATAGCGACTACACATGCTCAAAGCATAGGAGACATCAGGTCGCGTACATATCATGACATACATGATCGATCCGAATACCAAGGCAAACGGTATCCGACTCATGCTGTCTCTCTCATCTTGAGTTTTAGGACACATGTCCTTAGATAGAGTGACACCATGTGACACTGGCAACAGTCCCCTCTTGGACTGATCCATGTTGAACCTCTTCAACACTTTGTCAATGTACGTACTCTGGGAGAGTCCAAGCAGCTTTCTAGATCTATCCCGGTAGATCTTTATTCCTAGAATAAAGGCTGCTTCTCCCAGATCTTTCATGGAGAATTTCACTGAAAGCCAAGCTTTCACCGACGTTAACATGGGAATGTCATTGCCAATAAGCAATACATCATCAACATAAAGGACAATGAATGTCAGTGCTCTCCCACTAACCTTCTTATATACACAAGGATCATCCTCGATTTGAACGAAATCATATTCTTTTATGATCTCATCAAAGCGTTGGTTCCAAGAACGCGATGCTTGCTTCAATCCATAAATGGATCGATTTAACTTACAAACCTTGTTTGCAAGTCGCGGCACGACAAAACCGTCAGGCTGTTGTATATAAACATCATTCAAAAGGTTTTCGTTAAGGAAAGTGGTTTTGACGTCCATCTACCATGTCTCGTAATCGAAATATGCAGCTATCGCAAGCATTATCCGAATGGATTTAATCATGGCAATGGGTGAGAATGTTTCATCGTAATCAACACCATGTCGTTGACGATACCCTTTCGCTACAAGCCTAGCTTTGTACGTTTGTACGTTGCCATCCTTGTCGGTCTTCTTCTTGAAGACCCATTTGCATCCAATAGGCTTTACGCCTTCTGGTGCATCAACCAGTGTCCAAACTTGGTTGTGTACATAGAATCCATTTCGGACTTCATGGCCTCTTGCCATAAAGCGGAATCCATATCTTGTATCGCTTCCTCATACGTAGCCGGTTCGTTATCCTCAATAAGATTAATATCTACATGAGGTGAGATCAGAAACCCATACCTCTCAGGTTATTTCCTGACTCTCTCCGACCTACGCGGTCCTTGTGTAATCGAAGATTGTGGTACAGATTCATCCCTGATGAACTGTTCATGTTCCGTTGAGGATTCTATGCCAGGAACAGTATCACTACGATTTTCATCGAGTTCTACTTTCCTCCCACTAACCAATTCATTTAGGAATTCCTTCTCAAGGAAAACCGCATGTAGAGCAACAAATACTTTGTTCTCTTGTGGGTGATAGAAGTAATATCCTTTGGTTTCCCTAGGATATCCTACAAATAAGCATTTATCCGATTTGGGTTCAAGTTTGGTACCTTCCAAACGTTTGACGTATGCCCAACATCCCCAAATCTTCAGGAATGAGAAACCCGATTTCTTTCCTGTCCATATCTCATACGGAGTCTGTTAAACAGACTTTGACGGAACCTTATTCAAAAATAAGTATTGCATTGTTTAATGCATATCCCCAGAATGAAATAGGTAGCTCAGTGTGACTTATCATAGACCTTACCATGTCTAACAAAGTTCGGTTTCTCTGTTCGGACACACCGTTTAATTACGTTGTTCCAAGAGGAGTCCACTGTGAAAGAATACCATATTCTTTCAAGTAGTCAAGAAACTCATTGCTTAAGAATTCGCCACCACGGTCCGACCGTAATGTCTTAATACTTTTACCGGTCTATTTTTCAACTTTGTGTCGAAATTCTTTGAATTTCTCAAAAGTTTCCGACTTGTGTCTCATAAGATACACATAACCATAATGTGATGCATCATCTGTAAAAGTTACGAAGTATTCAAATCCACCTCTAGCCTGGCTAGACATGGGCCCACAAACGTCACTATGAACAAGGGCTAACAGTTCTGTGGCTCGCACACCTTTACCGCTAAAAGGTGACTTAGGCATTTTGCCTCATAAGCAAGATTCACAGACGTCATATGAATTTGGATCAAATCCGTCCAAATACCCACATATAAGTTTCATCTTTATGACTTACTTTAAGTCTTTTGTTTGTTACAGAATATGGTTGAGATTGATTTATATTCAAAATATAAATACCATTATTTACAATAGCAGTGCAAATTTCTATATCATTTTATACATAAAACACCCAGTGTTTCGAAATACAAAAGTATACCCATTTTGGGTTAACATAGATACAAAAATAATATTCCTAGTCAAACTAGTTACATAATAACAGTCCAAAAGTTCAAGTACATGCCCCGATGGCAGTTCTAAAACAAAAGTGCCCACGGCCAAAATGGCAACAGATGTCCCATTTCCAACACGCAGGTCAATCTCCCCTGATGCCAGTTTCCTGCTAATCCGCAGATCCTGCACATCAGTACAAATGTGAGTACCACAACTAGAATCAAAAATACAATTTTTAAAACTAGAAGTAGTCATGTTTATTTCTATAACAAACATACCTGAGGCCGGTGCCTTGCCCTCCTTTATCTCCTTTTGGAGCGCCTTGTACTCGCGGCAGTCATGCTTCCAGTGACCCCGCTTCCCGCACTGAAGGCAAACATCCTGAGACTTGTCCTTAGGCTTCCCAGAAGCCTTTGACGCTTTTCTTTTGCCCTTCTTTTTCATCTTCTTCTTGATACCTCCAGTCGCCTTGGGCCCAGCCCTCGGTGTCCGAGATGTAGAAGCGAAATGCGTCTCGCGCTTCTTGCCCTTAAGAAGTTCATTCTCTGTCTCACGCAGCGTGGACATCAGCTCTCCAAGAGTCTGCTCTTGGTTCATCATATTGTAGTTCATGATGAACCCACTCCAAGTGTCGAGGAGAGACTGCAAGATCAAATCTATAGAGGTCTCTATCTCAAAGACAATCCCCATTTGTCCAAGCTGCTCAATATCGGTAACCATCTGTGTCACGTGATGTTCAACAGACGTACCCTCCGACATCCGAGCATGGAAGAGCTTCTTATGTAACTCATATCTTTGCGATCTAAGGTTAGATCGGTGCAGATCATTCAACTTCACCAACATAGTATAGGGATCTAATCCCTTGTTCTGTCAACGGAATTGGTGAGTCATAGCAGCAAGCATGATAGATTGAGCAGTTGCGTTGTCATCACTATGTGTCTTCCAAAGATCTAGCTCGAGCAACTGATCAGATCTGGGCTTAGGCCCAAGAGGTCTCTCTATAGTATATAGCATCCTCTCGAATCCAAGGACTATCCTTAGATTCATGTCCCAATCGGAAAAGTTAGTGTCGTTGAAGACATTATCGCCCATGATGATGTCCCGGACACTGTTCTTTCCAGTCATTTTAACTGCGATAATCTAATTATCCAATTAACAATGTAGGGTATAATCCAACTATTACAAGAAAAATAACATTATATTAGTCCAACTAATAAAATAATTTTGACGAAATATTTGAAAGCGCGTAAAGCTAAGTATTTGAACGAAATTGAAAATTCAATACTAGCCTCCCACTATTTTTCGGCGAGCCTCTAACCCTCTGTCGAGTACTCCGGAAACCCAGTTTCCTAGTGGGATAGGATCCCGTTAAATAACGCACAACCTTGACTTTGGCCAACAAGCTGTATGATATTTAACTAGGTAGATCTCGAAGATCAATTGGATCTCATCCAATTCCTAGATCCAGTAGGTGGACATCCAAGTCCGAAACATATATACAATATATATGCCAATATATCCAATATTTTCCTAACCTTTTCCTCTGAATCAACTAAGCCTTGGCTTTGGCACAACAAGCTTAATGATTCCAATTAAGCGGGACCCATTGACCTTGGAAAGCTTCGTAATCAATGTCGATGGACAAGAAGTCATTTTGACTTTGGCCAACAAATCACAACTTGGACAAGACACTGATATGGAACAAAGCCTTCATGATTCAAACACATCCGCAATTGACAAAGGTCTTGACTTTGGCCAACAAACCAATGCCAATTTTGGATCTTGAGTAAGAATCACTCAATGGAAGGAAAACGTTTAATATGTTTTGAGGGTTTTTTTCGCATAAATTGGCAACCAATTTATTATCTTTGTTAGGTCTCATCATCATACACCCTTAAGCATGCATTCTAAAAGCATAATAAGCGTAGAAAGTAAATTAATAACGATATGCGGATGGAATTTAACAACTTGTTCCTAGAACAAATCACTCCATTTCCTCTCCCCGGCTAGCACTATTCTACTTCTACCCAATTACATAACACAATAATAGAAACCTCATTAAATTGAGGGGAATGAGAAAACCCGGTTTCTTTCATGTTCATATCTAATATGAAGTCTGTCAAACAGATTTTCATGGAACCTTATTCAAAATAAGTTTTGCACTGTTTAATACGTATCCCTATAAGGAAAATGGCAGCTCAGAGCGACTCATAATTAACCTTATTATGTCTAACAAAATTTGGTTTCTCAATTTGGACACACCGCTCAATTGAGGTGTTATGGGAGGAGTCCTCATTGAAAGAATACTATACTCTTTCAATTAATCGAGAAACTTATTGCTTAAGTATTTTCCACCACAGCCCAATCGTGATGTTTTAATACTTTAGCCGATCTGTCTGTCTACTTCGTGTCGAAACTCTAAAAGTTTCTAATTCTTGTTTCAAAAGAAACACATAACCATAACGTGATGCCACATCCGTAAAGGTTACAAAGTGTTCATATCCACCTCTAGCCTTGCTAGATATGGGCCCACTTACGTCACTATGAACGAGGGCTAACAGATCGGTAGCACTTGCATTTTTACCAAGTAAAAGACGTTTTAGGCACTTTACCTAATAAACTAGATTCGTAGACATCATTTGATTAGAATCAAATTCATCCTAGTACCCACTCTTCGGAAGTGTGGATATACGAGTCTTGTTAATGTGTCCCAGACAACAATGCCACAAATAAGTCTCAACTGATTAATTCAGTTTGAGCTATTTGTTTATCACGTTATATGTTTGAGATCTTTTATATTCAAAATATAAATATTGTTATTTACATCTAATGTGTTTATCTCAATACCATCTTTATAAAATAAAACACTTTAGTGTTCTAGAATATAATGGTATACCCGCAACGAGTTATACTCTGATATAGAGATAATGTTTCTAGTCAAACTAGATACATTATAACATTTTCCTAATTTAAGTACACACCTGAAGGGTAGTTCCTAAACTTAGGTTTCTACGGTTAAAACAGAGACTGTCGTCCCGTTTCCGATTCGCAGATTAATCTCAATTGAAGTCAGTCTCCTGTTAATCAGCAGATTCTGCACATCAGTACATATTTATGTACAATACTTAGTATCAAAATCCAATTTTGAAACTAATAGTGAACATGTTTATGATAAACATATTTGAAGTCAGAGCCTTGCCCCGTCTTTACTTCCTTCATGTCTGCCTTGTCCATACGGCAGTCACACCTCAGTGACCCCGTTTGCTACAGTTTATGCAGACATCTTGGGATATGTCATTTGTCTTTCCAGAAGACTGTGATGATTTTGTTTTTGCCCCTTTTAGAAGCTCTGGCTCTGCCTCCTTGAGCATAGCCTTCAACTCTCCAAGAGTTCACTCTTGGTTCATAATGAATCTGCCCCAACTTTCGGGTAGAGACTATAAGATCAAATCTTTGGCAGTCTTAGCCACGTAGGTAATGCCCAGCTAACCTAGTTGATCGATGTCAGCAATCATCTGCCACACCTAGTGCTCGACAGATGTACCCTCTGACATACACGAGCTAAAGAGCTTCTTATGCAATTTGTACTTGTAAGATCTAAGAATAGATCTATGAAAATCTTTAATTTCATCATCATGGTACAAGGATCTAATCCTTAATTTTGACAACGAAATTAAAGTGTCATTGCATCTAGTATAAATGATTGAGCACTGAAGTTATCATCACCATGAGTCTTCCAAAATTCATGCTCCACTATTTGCTCAACTCTGGTCTTAGGCCTAAGAGGTTTCTCTATCAAATAGAGTAACTTCTTAGTTCCCAGGACTATCCTGAGGTTTTATTCCCAATCTAAAAATTAAAGCCGCTTAAAGATATTTTCTCCTAGGATTATGTTTTAAACGTTAATCTTTCAGTTATCTTGATTTCTATAGTCCAACTATCCAATCAACGATTTCGGGTACTATTGAATATAATGATTATTATAGTCTAACTATATAATCAACTATAATTAAATTGGTTAAATTCAAATATATTGATTACTATAATCTAATTATATAATCAACTATAATTTGAAGTAGTTTGAATACAGTCCAACTGTTTATTTAAAAACAACGATTAAATATTAGTCCAACTAATATATTTATGTTATGACGAATAATTGAAATGAGCGCGTATTGGCAAGTATCTAAACGAAATTACAAATTTAATACTTGCCTCCCACTATTTTTCGGCGAGCCTCTAACCCTCTGTTGAGTACTCGGGAAACCTAGTTTCCTAGTGGGCTAGGATCCCGTTAAATAACACACAACCTTGACTTTGGCCAACATGCTGTATGATATTTAACTAGGTAGATCTCTAAGATCAATTGGATCTTATCCAATTCCTAGATCCAGTAGGTGCACATCCAAGTCCGAAACATATATCTAATATATGCCAATATATTAGATATATGTTTCGGACTTGGATGTCCACCTACTGGATCTAGGAATTGGATAAGATCCAATTGAAGTCCGAAATATATATATAATATATGCCAATATATCCAATATATTCCCTAATTTTTATCCCTGAATCAATTAAGCATTGGCTTTGGCACAACAAACTTAATGATTACAGTTAAGCGAGACCCATTGACCTTGGAAAGCTTTGTAATCGATGTCGATGGACAAGAAGTGATCTTGACTTTGGCCAACAAATCACAACTTGGACAAGAGATGCGATATGGAACAAAGCCTTCATGATTCAAACACATCCGCAATGGACAAAGGTCTTGAATTTGGCCAACAAACCAGTGCCAATCTTGGATCTTGAGAATGAATCATTCAATGGAAGGAAAAACGCTTAATATTTGTTGAGGGTTTTTCGCGTAATTAGCAACCAATAATTATCTTTGATTAGGTCTCATCATACACCCAAACATGCATTCTAAAAGCATAATAAGGCACGGTAATAAATTAATAATGATATGCGGATGGATATTTAAAACATTTTGTTCCTAGAAAAAATCTCTCTCATTCCTCTCTCCCGCTAGCACAAATCTTACTTCTACCCAATTACATAACACTTCTAAAGAAACCTCATTTACATTGAGGGGAATAGTTGAGAAGAGAAATACAAAGAATCAAGAGGTAATAGGCTGGACACGTAGGTCCAATTTAATAAATTCTAAATTTACTACAACAATTTCCAAAATTGACCTTACCCTGTCCAAAAAAGTTTGGTTTCTCCGTTCGGATTCAATTGAGGTGTTCCGGGAGGAGTCCACTGTGAAAGAATATCATACTCTTTCAAGTAATCTTGAAACTCATTGCTTAAGTATTCTACACCACGGTCTGACCACAATGTTTTAATACTTTTACCGGTCTGTTTTTTTACTTCGTGTCGAAACTCTTTGAATTTATCAAAAGTTTCCGACTTGTGTTTCATAAGATACAAATAACCATAACGCGATGCAACATCCGTAAAGGTTACGAAGTATTCATAACCACCTCTAGCCTAGCTAGACATGGGCCCGTATACGTCACTATGATCGAAGGCTAACAGCTCGGTGGCACGTACACATTTACCGTTAAAAGGTGTTTTAGGCACTTTGCCTAATAAACAAGATTCGTAGACGTCATATGAATTAGGATCAAATCCGTCCAAGTATCCACTATTCGAAAGTGTGGATATACGAGTCTTGTTAATGAGTCCCAGACGAAAATGCCACGGATAAGTTTCATTTGTATTACTCAATTTGAGCATTTAGTTTGTCATGTTATATGTTTGAGATTCATTTATATTCAAAATATAAAGACCATTATTAACATCTGATGTACATATCAAAATGTCATCTTTATATACAAAACACCCAGTGTTCCGGAATACAAAGGTATACCCGCATCGGGTTAAACAAAATACAGAGATGATGTTTCTAGTCAAAGTAGGTATAAAATAATAGTCACCTAATGTAATTACATGCCCCAATGGAAGATACAAAACATAGGTCCCAATGGCCAAAACAACGACTTTCGTCCCATTTCTGATTCGTAGGTCGATCTTGCCTGAAGCCAGTATCCTGCTAATCAGTAGATCCTACACACCAGTACATATGTGAGTACCACATCCATAATCGAAAATCCAATTTTTAAAACTAGTAGTGGACATGTTTATAACAAACATACCTGAAGCCGGAGCCTTGCCCGTCTTCACTTCCTTCAACTCCACCTTGTACTCACGGCAGTCACGCTTCCAGTGAACCCGTTTGCCACAATGTAGGCAGACGTCTTGGGATATGCCCTTAGTCTTCCCGGAAGACTTTGATGATTTGGCCTTGCCTTCTTAATTTTCTTCTTCACACCCCCAGAATCCTTCGGCCAAGCCTTAGCTATTTGGGATGTCGAAGTAAGATGTGCCTCGCGCTTCTTTCCCTTCAGAAGCTTTGGCTATGCTTCTTTCAGCATCGCCATTAACTCTCCAAGAGTCTTATCTTGGTTCATCATGTTATAGTTCATGACGAACCCGCCCCAGCAGTTGGGTAGAGACTGTAAGATCAAATCTATAGAAGTCTCGGCCTCGAAGGTTATGCCCAACTGACCTAGTTGTTCGATGTCAGTAATCATCTGCGACACATAGTGCTCGACAGATGTACCCTCTGACATACGCGAGCGAAAGAGCTTCTTTTGCAATTTATACTTCTAAGATCTAAGGTTAGATCTGTGAATATCCTTCAATTTCAACCTCATACTATAAGGATCCAATTATTTTTTCTGACGACGAAACTGATGAGTCATTGCGGCAAGCATTTCAGATTGAGCGCTAAAGTTATCATCACGATGAGTCTTCCAAAACCCATGCTCTACTATTTGTTCAACTCCGGGCTCAGGCCCGAGAGGTTTCTCTATAACATAGAGTAACTTCTCGGCTCCTAAGACTATCCTGATATTCATCTCCCAATCTGGAAAGTTTGAGCCGTTAAAGACATTATCGCCCATGATGATGTCCCTAACGCTAATCTTTTGAGCCATCTCGATTGCAATAGTCCAACTATCCAATCAATGATTTTGGGTATACTCAAAATGCAAGGGTTACTATAGTCCAACTGTTGGGTTTCTACTATAGTCCCAAGATCATTCAAGCAATGAAAATAATGTGAATACAATAAAGAAGTATGGCAGAATCATACTTACAATGAACGGATTTCCGATGTGTAGAACACAAAAAATTTCTGCTACTTCCTTGAAGCTCTCAGCCATGCCCCTCTTTTGTGCTCTCTTCAAGCTCCAAGCTTTGAGAATGGATTCCATGCTCATGAATGGGTTTCCCTATCACCTTTGTTTGACCCCTTGGATATGCTAGCATCTTTGAAAAATTTGCCACAAATTATTTCCTTTGCTCCTTGTTGCTCTCGGCATTGAGAGGAAATTTTGAGAGAAAAGGCACCAAGTGCCGTGAGGATGGAGAGAAGAAGAAGAGTTGTGTTGGTTGAATTGATTTCAAAAATCAATTCAAAATGATATACCAAAAATTAAATAAATGGTATTAGTCATTCAAATCATCACATTTGAGTATTTTGCACTCAACCATCAACCAACAACTTCCATCACATTAAAGTGATAAAGTTGACTAGTGATGTGACACATGATGTGACTTGTGGGCCCCACTCGATTCGAAATGCGAGTGGGCCCGCAAACACTCCCGGGCTCTGGTTCGCTAATTCTGAATTAACGAATTTTCCGTTGTGACGTAATTAAATCAAATTTAATTAAATAATTATGCCTAAAAAATTACTATTCACGTCGCTAGCGAATTAATTCTAAATTAACTCGTTCGCCCGAATTAAAATCCAATTTTAATTCCGCGTCGAAATCTAATTTCGTTTAATATATCGAATATATTATTTTATTGATTAATTCCAAATTAATCGTTCTCTCTTTAAATAGTATTTTATCCCAGATAAAATAACTCCCTAATTAATCCTAGATTAATTTTCTCTCTTTATTAATTAATCCCAGATTAATAATGTGCGAGTCATACGTCATCGGTGAATCTTCGGGAAGCGACCCATGAGATCCCCGGATATGTTGGCAGTAAATCCGGTCGTCGGACTATCCGAACACGTACGTACCTAGTACTATATTCTTACCGATTTACAAGACAAGGTTGGCTTTTAGCAAAGCACCGTGCCTACCCAATTCTCCAGAAATATTCTTAAAGGAATATGTAATCTGTATCAGGTGTAGTATACGTAGTATTGCGTATTGCGATCCAGTATCGGATGTCACATGTTAGGCCTGGGGCTGGAATTGTGTCTGTCCCGTACGATGCATATATCGGATCTCGAGTAACTAGTTGGGTCGGTGGCTCCCAAACCAGTTGGCTTTAGGGCACCAGGTGTTAAGACACCCCCACGGACTTAATTACTCAGACTTCAGACGTATTTATATATTTTCTGTCATCATTTTGATCCATGTAGCGAGTGTTGGGCAAGTGACTCCCAAACCAGTTGGTTTTAGGGCACTAGGTGTTAAAACACCCTTACAGACTTAATTACTCGGATCTCAGACGTTTTTTTTTATTATTCCATTACTTTTTGAGAATATTACAAACTTTTCAATTTTAGCTCATGTTTGTATGTTACTATGCATGTTGATAATACCTGCCAACTGAGCATATGAAGATCCATTTTAGTTAGTTTTATGGAGAATTTACAAATTAAATAATTGAAAAGGAAATAAATAAAAATTAACTTGTTCCGAAATAGGTTTGAAATACGTCTCAGGAGTGAAAACTTCTTACTCAGCTATCTCTTACCAATTTCACCTTTTTAGTCAAAATAAAAACACAAAATGTTTTTGTAATTTTAGAAAAAATTTCAATTTTTTTGTATTTTTCGAAAAAATTTGAACTAAAAATAAAAATAACACAAACTAAAAACAAGGTACTGATCAACTAATTCCCTCCCCCAAACCTAAATGAGACATTGTCCTCAATGTCTTAAACAGTAGAAGAAGAGTTTAGAAGATAATACCTGGTTAGCTGAAATTCTACAAGAAATTAAAGGTTAAGATCCAGATTAACACGACGCCTCTTACTAAGATCGTCCTCGGACCAATTTATCTTTGAAAGGACATGGTCAATTTGTGGTTCATAGGCTAAGAGTTGGTCTATTAGATCCGGAGCAGTTCTGGCAGTAAATAGGAGTTCTTTTAAAGGTTTTGACACGAACCCATTTCTTCGGGCATCATCAAGAAACACACAAAGAAAATCATAAAATCCATCAACGTTAAACAGCCCAATTGGTTTCTGGTGTATGTTCAGGTTCGCCCAAGATAGTACTATAAAAATTTCCTCCAATGTACCCAAGCTACCTGGAAAAGCAATAAAAGCATCAGCACGGTTAATCATTTCCACTAGTCATTCAGACATACCTGGCACGATCAGTTCCTCTCCGTTTGATGGTTCAATAAGATTTGCTTCTGCCAATGGTTTTGGGATGATTCCCAAAACATGACTGCCTCCTTCCTGTACGGCCTTTGAAACGATCCTCATTAGTCCAAGATTGCCTCCGCCATATACTAAGTGCATATTTCTTGCAGCTAAGACTCGACCCAATTCCTGTGCTGCTTCTACGTATTGTGGTTTAATACCAACACTACTACCGCAAAACACATAGATGTTTTCAACTCGTCTTCTTGAAGTGGCTTCCATGTTTTACTCTGGATGTCTTCAAAAGTGCAATGATGAGTTGAATTTATAATACCTGAAAAGGGTGAGTAAAATAATAGCACTAGTACCTGCCAAATGACAATTATTAGTTAAATAGTAAAATAAATCGTGATAGTAAAAAAGGTCTGGATCATGTCGGAGAAAATATAAGAAAACAATAAAACAAATCAATTATTAGGAAAAGACAAAGAGATATAATATGTACAAGAATTTACAGCTTGATTAACGTCTATGCGTCAGGGACAAGCTTCCCATCCAATTTTCTTATAAATTGGCAAACAGGGTCTTTTTGAGTCAGATTCCCAAGACTTAACTGTTATCCTTCTTTTTGAAATTGTGTATGTAATTTGTGAAAGGCTATGTGAACATATCCACTGGGATGCGTCTCAAGAGTCAAAGATATATCATCTAAAGACTCCTTACTCAAGCCATCCCTAATGAATTTAATTTTGTCTTCGCGATTATCAGACACCATTCCTGAAGAACGACAACGAGTATTGCAATTCCAGCGTGCACATTTGTAACAAACATCTATTTGCTTAACTCTACATTTCTTTGCATGGGTGCTTCTTCCAAAACCAGACATATGTGAATTAAAAGAGTCAGAAGACTCACTGCCAATCGGACTCGTGCTTCAATTACCCAACGAATGTCATTAGGAACACCATTGATTGTCAGTAACCTCATTCGTTTCAAGCGAGCTTTGTAAACTTTCATCAGAGATTTTTAAGGGAGAGAAGGAAATTGCTTGTGAAGATTTGCGAGAACTTCTTCCATCCTGAAATGTTTTAACTTGCAAAAACTAAACACACAAAATAAAATCACACCAAATTGCAATATATACACAAATTGCATGGGTTGCCTCCCTGCGAGCGCTAAGTTTAGAGTCGTCACTAGACTTGACTTCTCGATCGTTAGGCTGGATCTGAAAGTGTGACACTTTCTTTTTGTCGCTCAAACGATTCTCCCCAGTAATGCTTAACACGCCTGTTTTTAACCTTGAAAGTTTTGTTGGAGTTAGGATCATGTATCTCAACGGCTATATTTGGTAAAACATTGGTGATCACAAATGGACCTGACCACTGTGATTTTGGCTTCCATGGGAAGAATTTCACCATTGATTTGTTTAACAGTACCTTCTGCTCTGGTTCCAGTTGTATGCACACTAATTTCTCATCATGTCTTTTCTTTGCCTTTTCTTTGTACAATTTGGCATCCTCAAAAGGCTGATTGTGAAATTCCTCCAATTTGTTGAGCTGGTGGAACTTTTTCTCTTCTGCTGCTTGTAGTGCAAGAATTGGCTTTTTTAGTGCAAAAGTTGTTTTGTCTTCAGGCTCCACAGGCAATTGACATGTTTTAAGTTTGTCAGTAGAACTTTGCATTGCATTGGAGTTCTGAATGGTACTGTATATCACATCAAGTCCGAAACATTCCTCCTTATTTTCATCATCTGGGAAATTCATGGCCTTGAAAACATTGAATGTTACTTCCTGGTCCTGTACCCTCATGGTTAATTCTCATTTTTGTACATCAATAATGGTTCAACCTGTAGCCAAGAATGGTCTCCCGAGGATGATTGGCACGTCTGCGTCTTCCTCCATATCAAAGACAATAAAATCTGCTGGGAAAATGAATTTGTCAACCTTAACCAACACATTCTCAACAACGCCTCTTGGAAATACGAGCGTTCTATCAGCAAGTTGTAAAGAGACTGAAGTGGGCAATGTTTCTCCAATCTGCAGTTTCCTGAAAATAGAAAAAGGCATCAAGTTAACACTTGCACCTAAATCACATAAAGCCTTACCAAAGTTATGTTCTCCTATGATGCAAGGAATGGTGAAACTGCCAGGATCTTTCAACTTTGGGGGAAGCTTCCTCTGAATGATGGCACTGCATTCTTCCGTCAATGCTACTGTCTCGTAATCTCCCAATCTCCGTTTTCGTGAAAGAATATCTTTCATGAATTTGACATAGCTGGGCATTTGTTCCAAGGCTTCTGCAAATGGGATGTTGATGTGCAGCTTTTTGAAAACCTCCAGGAATCGAGCAAACTGCTTGTCCAGTTTGTTTTTCTGAAGACGCTGAGGAAAAGATGGAGGTGGAGTGATCTGTTCTTTTTCATTTGCTTCTTTTTCCTCCATCTGTTGCTCTGCTTCTTTTGGAACATCTTCAGCAGTTGTTTTGGCTCCAACATCTTTGTTGATTTCAGTACCGCTTTTAACATGATGGCATGACATTGCTCCTTTCCCATGTTCCTTGGATTTGGTTCTGTATTGCTAGGAAGATTTCCTGGTGGTCTGTAACTCTGAGCATTGGCCAGTTGTCCAATTTGATTCTCCAGTGCTTTGATGGAAGCAGATTGGCTTTGAAATAAAACATCATATGCTGCTTGTTTCTTTTTGAACATCTCTGCAATCCATTCTTTCATTTCTGGTTCTTTTTCAAACTCCTGGTTTTGCTGTTGGAATCCTGGTGGTGGATAGTTCTTTTGCCCTGAATTCTTGCTCCATGAGAAATTGGGATGATTCCTCCACCCTGGGTTGTAGGTGTTGGAATATGGATTGTTCCACTGTCTGTTGAAATTGTTGACGTAATTCACGTTTCTTCAAGTTGGTTTAGTTCTGGTGCTCTTCCATATGGTGAACTTGTGGTTCCAATATTGCTTTGCATGCTGAGAGTCTCTATGAATTTGCATATCTGATCCAATTTGGCACTGACTGCTGTATTGGCTCCAACTTCATAAATTCCAGCAATTCGTTGAATCATGCTCATTTCTTTTGGCCACAATGAATTGTTGTTGGCCATTTCTTCGATTAGGTCTCAAGCTTGATCTTCTCCTTTTGCCATCAACGCTCCTCCAGCAGCAGCATCAATTGTGGTTCTCATTATTCCAGAAAGTCCATTATAGAATGTTTGGACTTGAAGCCATTTTGGAATCTCATGGTGAGGACATTTCCGGAGCAAATCTTTGTACCTTTCCCAGGCTTTGTAGAGAGTTTCTGATTCTTGTTGCACAAATGATGTGATGTCATTTCTCAACTTTCCGGTTCTGGCTGGTGGAAAGTACTTTGCAAGAAATTTGGTGGCTAAAGTGTTCCAAGTTGTGATAGAACCTGCTGGTAGTGAATGTAGCCAAGCTTTAGCTCTGTCCTTCAAGGAGTATGGAAAAACACGCAGTCTCATTGCTTCTTCAGCTTCTCGGTTGTAATTAAAAGTGTCGCAAACTTCCAGGAAGTTGCTGATGTGAGTATTAGGATCTTCAGTTGCTTTTCCCCCAAATTGCACTGATTGCTGAATCATCTGAATGCAAGTTTTGATGTCACATGCATTTGCTGGTAAGGGATGAAGTACAATACATGAAATGAGGCCATCAACCACCGGAATGGTTCTGTCTCGAATGGGAATTGGTGGTGCAACCTCCAAAGGTTCAGGTTCCATGTTGACTAAAGCTTCTTGGCCTTGTCGCATTTCCCTTCTCAACTGTCTGATGGTTCTTTCAATTTCTGGGTCAAGCGGTCGTAGTTCAAAGCTTCTGGTTCGTCTCATTAAGAATCTGATAACCTGAAACACAATAAAACGAAAACAATAAGTAAAAAGAAAATTAGATACAAGTAACGTATCTAACCTCAAAACTAATAATGGAAGATAAATAAATCCCCGGCAACGGTGCCAAAAACTTGACCGGCGTAAACACACACGTATAACGAAAGGGTACGTATCGTTCAAGTAGTATAAAAAGTATCGATCCCACGAGGACTTAATACCTAAGCTATTAATTTTATGAGGTCAAATGATTACTAGTATCTAACATGTTGATTGATTGATTTGAAATGGTGACGATTCTAAATTTAAAAGCAAGTAAATAAAATTGTCGAAAGTAGGTTTTAAGAAAATTCAATATTAAAAACTATCTAGGGTTGTTAATTCTTCCAATATTATTTAAAGATGAAGTGGTTATATTATAGTTGGGTAATATATTGATTTATTAACCTGGAACACTAAATTATATAAAAGCCTCTTCCGATTGTCAATTACAAATACCTAGTATAATCCAATTGAATCATATGTCTATGTCAACCAAATTACCTAGATTTATTAAGATTAAGTTCCAATTTGGCTACCCCCGCCCGACATGTATATTCCTATCCTGTAAGGAAAACTATTAAAGGGTTATCTATCCTCAAGGAAGATCGTGGGCTATTGAGTCTAAGATCTTAAACTTAAAATCTCTATGTCTAGTTCATTTTAAGTTTACCTAGTCAATTTTATTAGTGGCCACTTAATAAAAAGCATTAAGATTATGACTCAATAAATAAATCTTTTAATTACCCAAATTATAATCTAACCCCTTATAAACCGGTGATATTAGATTTTATCACAACCCTAGATAACTAACTTAGTTACATCACATAGCTAAAGCTGGTAAAAACTTAAAAGACATAAAGTAAAATTACTAAAAAGTAATTGTTGAATAATAAATTACAATAAAATGAAATGCTAATGTAAAAGGAATTAACTTCTACTATTTACTATTTAGATATCTCCCATAATATAATATATATACTTGTGATAATTTTGCCCACCAGCCATATAGGCGGTAACCTGATTAAGTCAAATTAAATCCAACCAGCCATTAAGGCGGTAATATTTGTCAATAAACCAGCCATAAAGGCGGAACAAAAATAAACCAACCGACCAGTATGGCGGTATCCTCATTAAGTCAGGTTTAATCAGATTAAATTGAATAACCAACCGACCAGTATGGCGGTATCCTCATTAAGTCAGGTTTTAAATAGTTTATATATTATATTTTAAGGGAGATTAATCTAAATAGCAATAGTAAAAGAATTACCTTTTTACCTTAGCATGGAGAAGTTACCTCCTCATGGTTGAATAGTAAAAGTATAAAAGTTTAAGAAAGAAAATTACTATTACTATTATAGAAGAAAATTACTATTACAAAACGTAATTAAAACTGAAATTTTAAAGAAACTAAGAAGAGAACTCCCTATTTACATCAGAGAATTCAGAGGAAGTGGTACATTTGAAACTGAAAATTCGAGACGAATTTATAGGCCCGAGTAAGGGGTGCGTGTCGGGCCGTGCAAGCCTTGCGCGACGCGACACGCTGATGTGGCAGTCTCTGATTCATTGCTTCTGGTCTTATTTGACACGTGACAGGGCAGCTGGAGAGATAAGGTGACACGTGGCAAGGCGGCTGGCTAATGTCGGCTCGTTGAATTTTTGACACGTGGCATGCGGCGCACGTTAGCAGATCGCTTGTGATGATGACACATGGCACGGCGCACGTTAGCTAAGTCAAACTTCTCAAACTCTGACTTGTGGACCCGGTGCACGTTAGCAGCCTCCGGCGCATTTTAGGCGTCGCGATGCCAAGGGCTTGCGCGTCGCGACGCGCCCAAAATTACGAAAATGCCCTTTTTGCCAATTTTCACAGTTTTGCTCCAAATCACCTCCAGAATGTCCTGAAACTTTATTTATCTACAAAATAACACAAAACACATCAAAATATTCACAAAACTCAAGAAACTATACAAAATATTAAGTTAAATGAGTGGAAAATAGTGATACATTTACCACTCATCATCGGGTAAAAGAAATTTATCGTGGGTAGGTTCCTGGACTACAAATGGTAGATTCAAGAATAGTAATGTCTCAGTTGGGTGAACTGCAATCGATCATTCATGAAATATTGGATGAAATAATGAAACTATGTGAGACGTTTCGAGTTGCCACTATCATTGAAAAGTTGTCTCCATCATGGAAGGACTTCAAGAGCTATTTGAAACACACAAAAAAAGCATATGAGCCTTGAAGACCTTGGAGTCCGATTGAGGATCGAAGAGGACAACAGGAAGTCCGAGAAGGCCAGCTACATGACTATGGAGTCTAAGGCCAACATCGTCGAGGGTGTAAAGGGTAGCTATAGGGGTGTTCGCGGTGCGGTTTAGGTCGGTTTTTCATATTTCACTTCAAACCGCGCTGGTTAGCGGTTTGGAAAATTAGAAACCGAAATCGTAAATTTAATAAGGAAAACCGCGGTGATTTGGGTTGGCGGTTTGGACGGTTCGGGTCGGCGGTTTGGATTATAAATTTTTTTTGAGAAAATTTTGTATGTTTTCACATAATAATTGATGAGAAAAATACATAAATGTCATTTATACATTGCATATTGTAATATGATCATAAAATATCTTAAATTTCATGATTAAAGAAGAAGAAAATTATAAAATAATATCTAATTTGAATACGGGTCGGCTGTTTAGGCGGTTCGGGTCGCGGTTCGAGTCAAATTTTACGGTTTGGGCTGGTTCGGGTTGCAGTTAGGTCAAAACCGCACACTGACCCAAAATTTACGGTTTGGCTCAAATTGACCCTAAATTATTTTTAATATTTCTTCAAATCGCACGGTGCGGTTCAGGTTGGTGCGGTTCGGTTCGGGTTTCGGTTTGACCCAAAACCATAATCACCCCTAGGTAGCAAGAAGAGAGAACAATGAAGCTGATCCTTCCCAAGCTAACAAGAAGTTCAAGGGGAAGTGCTACAACTATGGAAAAAATGGTCACATGGCAAAGGACTGCAGAAATAAGAAGTCTCATGACAAGGGCAAGAAAAAGAAAAATGAGGCCCATGTCACTGAAGATGAGCAGCTGACTGATGAAATCTCAGAGATGAACCTATCAGCAGTGGTAACTGAAGCCAACTTGGTTGGGAATCCGAGAGAATGGTGGGTAGACACTGGGGCTACCCGTCATATCTGTGTTGATAGCAAGATGTTTTCCTCGTATTAGAAGGTCGATGACGGCGATCATCTGACAATGGGAAACTCCTCTACCTCTAGAGTGGTTGGACAAGGCACAATGGTTCTGAAGGTGACATCTGGAAAGGAGCTTACATTGAAGAATATTTTGCATGTTCCTGATATTTGGATATTTGGAAGAACTTGGTCCCGGGCTCTCTCCTTAGCAAGAATAGTTTTAAGCTTGTATTTGTTTCTGATAAATTTGTATTGACAAAAAATTATGTTTATGTAGGAAAATGATACCTCATTGAGGGTCTTTTCAAGTTCAATGTAATGAGTGTCAATCGACACAGTGTTTATAATAAAGCTACATCTTCTGCTTATATTATTGAGTCACAAAATGTATGGCATGGAAGGTTATGACATGTTAATTATGATACGATGCGTAAATTAATTAACATGGACCTTATACCTAAATTTGTAATTGATAACCAACATAAATGTGAGGCATGTGTTGAAGCAAAAATGCATAGAACATCATTTCATTCCATAGAACGAAGTTCTGAACCTTTGGAACTTGTACACACTGATGTGTGTGATATGAATATTATGCAAACAAGAGGCGATAAAAAAATATTTTGTCACTTTTATCGATGATAGCACAAGATTCTATTATGTGTATTTGCTTAGGAGCAAAGATGAAGCTATTGAGAGCTTTGTACACTATAAGAACGAAGTTGAAAATCAACTTGCCAAGAAAATCAAGAATCAGGAGTGATAGAAGTGGTCAATATGTGTCACCATTTGGTGAATATTGTTCCAATCATGGAATTATTCACAAAACCACTACTCCTTATTCACCTCAACAAAACGGGATTGTTGAGCGCAAAAACCGAACATTGAAGGAAATGATGAACACCATGTCGATAAAATATGGTTTACCCCAGAACTTGTGAGGGGAAGCCTTGCTTCCCGCGAACTACGTTCTGAACAAGCTTCCTCACAAAAGATTGGATAAGATACCATATGAGTTGTGGAAATGTCACGTACCTTCCTACAAATACCTAAAAGTGTGGGGGTGTCTTGCCAAAATAATGGTTCCTAAACCTAAGAAGGTTAGAATAAGACCCAAAACTGTTGATTGTATATTCATTGGATATGCTCGCAACAATAGTTCGTATCGATTCTTGGTACACAAGTCTGAGATTCCTGACATCAATCCGAATATGATAATTGAGTCAAGGAATCCGACATTTTTTTGAAGAGACATTTCCTTGTAAGGAAAGACAAAGAACAGAGTCTCTCAGAAGAACTATTGATACTGTCAAAGACAGTGATCAGGTTGACCAAGAGTCAGATCAATGTGTAAATGTAGACTTAACAAGTATGTCAGAAAATGAGCCTCAAAGCTATAAAGAATCAATGTCTTCGTCGGAGGCACCTTTGTGGAAAGAGACTATCAACAGTGAGATTGATTTCATCCTACATAACCATACTTGCGAGTTGGTTGATCTTCATCTAGGTTGTAAGCCACTGGGCTACAAATGGATATTCAAACGGAAGATGAAACCAGATGGATGGATAGATAAGTACAAGGCAAGACTTATCATAAAAGGTTATATACAAAAAGAAGGCCTTGATTACTTTGACACTTATTCACCATAGACTCGTATCACATCAATAAGAATGCTCATAGCCATAGATGTTATATTTGGTCTTGAAATACATAAAATGGATGTAAAGACGACATTCTTGAATGGTGAATTGGATGAAGAGATTTACATGGAACAACCAGAAGGTTTCAATATTCCTGGACAAGAACAGAGAGTGTGCAAACTTGTAAAATCCTTGTACGGATTAAAACAAGCACCTAAACAATGGCATGAGAAATTTGATAAAGAGATGTTGTCAAGTGGATTCAAAATCAATGAGTGTGATAAATGTGTGTACACCAAATCAACTCAAAAAGGATATGTCATTGTATGTCTCTACGTAGACGATATGCTGATAATTGATAGTAATCATGAAATGATTCAGTCTACCAAGAAAGTGTTATCCAGCAGGTTTGATATGAAAGATTTAGGAGTAGCTGATGTGATCCTAGGAATTAAGATTTCTAGGACATCAGAAGGATATATATTATCTGATACTCATTATGTTGAGAAGATACTTGAGAAACATAACAAATGGAATCTAAATGTGGCTATAACTCATGTAGACCTAACTCTTCATCTATCAAAGAATATTGGCTCAAGCATATCGCAATTAGAGTATTCGAGAATCATCGAAAGTATGATGTATCTCACAAGTTACACACGACCTGATATTGCACAAGCTGTGAACAGGCTTAGTAGATATACGAGCAATCCAGGACATAACCACTGGAAAGCCATAGTAAGAGTTTTGAGGTATCTGAGAGAAACTTCAAAATATGAGCTGCATTATGCGAGATATCCTGCTATTTTATAGGGATACATCGATGCTAACCGGATATCTGATACAGTGGATTCTAAATCTACGAGTGGATTTTTTTTCACACTTGGTAGTGCAGCCGTGTCATGGAAATCCTCGAGGCAAACATGTATTGCTCAGTCTACTATGGAATCAGAGTTTATAGCATTAGACAAAACAGTGGAAGAAGCGGAATGGCTTCGAAATTTTCTGGAGGATATTCCAAGTTGGCCTAAACCGGTATAATGTATAATATCATACGTCAATTGCTCTCAAGTGGCATAATATCGATCGATTATGTCAAGTCGAAGGAAAACCTAGTGGATCCACTTACTAAAGGTTTACCTAGAGAACAAGTTGAGAAGTCATCGAGGGGAATGGGCTTAAAGCCTATAAATTAAGAATTATCACTGTGGAAACTCAACCTATCTGACTTGAGATCTCAAGATCTAGGTTCAAAAGGGATAACTGAAACTTTTTGCAATTCAAAATAAGCACTGTAGAGTTCTATACTCTTTCCCATTTCGATAATGATGCAGAGTGTTGTCTGTCAAGGTTAGGATAAGCTAAGACTTTTAATGATCACTATATTAGGAGATGAGTCCTAATGGGGGTAAAGGCATATTACCTCTCACTACAAGAAAAAAGGCCTTTACTGACACTAAGGTTA